>JBAMBP010002923.1:0-259761 GCA_037044515.1 Phortica magna | reverse complement strand
TGCCGCAGCCACCAGTGCCACCACACGTGCAACTGCTCGCACCACCGATTTCGGCTCACCCATTCTAGCAGTTGCACCCGCCGTAACCAATATGGCTCCCGCTGGCGATATCCACAAGCGGAAGAACGGTGTAAGCATTTTTTAATATGTGCGTTCATCACAATAACAAAGTTGCATTGTGGTGAGAGAATTCTTCGTACTTTGTAAACAACTCGCGATACAAGATGCTTTGCGCATGTGCTGCTCTCCGTGGAATTACTCAGATTGTTTTTATTCATAGAAACATGCTTTGAAGTCGCTTTGAGCATGATGTTTCGCCTGACTCTGTGTGGCATGAGGCTCATACTCTTTTACTCTTGACTTCGTTTTGTGTTTGTTGGCTTATTCTTTTGTTATTTTTTTTTTTTTGGCGACTTTCTTATCGCTCTACAAATTGTTGTTAAATTTATGGAAATTTGGTGCCAAAAAGTCTATTTAACTATTTGGTTTTTGCCACAGCTTTCCATTTCTTATTTTTTTGGACATGCGAAATTTGTATGCTTTGTTGTGTAAGTTATCCTAAAACTGACCCATTTTATTTGAGGCATGAAACAAGCAAAGAATTATGTGTTCTATGCGTGCTTTGAAGCGTTGCCATTATGATTTGCCGCACTTTTTATTTTGGTTGCCTTGTTGCCTTTGTTTTCTGCGGCATTTGTTGAAATTTTCTTTGTTTCTATTTTTTTATTTCATTTTATTTTTCGGTTTTTTTTTAGCTTTGTTATGCGTAACTAGTTAAGTGTATTTTATTAGAGTATTCATTGTTGTTGTTGTTGTTGAGGACGGTCTGCCGAATGTGCATGAGCTTCAGACATACATATATAACATAAAAGGGAAGGAGAGGTTTTAATTATAGACTCATCGTACATGTGCGGAAGCATGTTGTGTTCTTTTTTGGTATTATTTTTATTTTTGTGGTTTAATTATAAGCATAATTATAATTTTGTTAAGCAATTTATATGCAAATCTTATGGTTTTGATGTTAATTTTTGGTATCTTTGACGTGGAAAGTATCTTTTTTGGTTTGAAGCATTTACTTGGCTATGCACAAATTTTTGTTAGTTTTTAAAATGAATGGAAAGAAGCATGCGAAACGTAAATGTTTGTTAGATACAAATGGGTATGTAACACAAAGCTGTTCAGCACTTGCTTAGTAAGCCAACTAAATTCATTTATATTGTGCATTAAAACAAGCCAACAAGTTGTAAAAGGCGTCCACTAATTAAATTCTATTCTTACTTTGAAACTTGCGTGCCTAAAAGTGAAGCAAAATTTCATTTGCCGCTAAAATAATGCATTATGTGTGATTCTGATAACATTTTGAAAATGCGTTAAACTAATGAATATTTCTTGTTTGCTGCTGCTGCAGGATCTACTGAGTTCATTAGCTTAGCTGGACGTACCTTTTGTTGTCTCAGCAAATCGAATTTATTGTCAAAAGTGCACTTTGGGCATAAATAAACTTGTTGCTAAAATCAATCACATTTAATATTATTAAAACTTTTTGTTTTGCTACAAAATTTCAATGATTTACTCTTGTGCTGTCAATTTGTAAAATGCATAATAGTTTCTTAGCTCTTAATGTTTGGCTTAAGACAAAACTTTGTCCTTTTAGTTATTTCTTACAACAACTCAAAGCTAAGAAACTCATATCAAAATTAACTGTCATAAATTCGAGTGAACGTATGTGTGCATCATGTGCGTTTTTGTTTAATTTAATTAGTATAACAGAGAAATTCACTCGAATGTTGCTAATAAAACTATGTATGTGCATGTGTGTGTGTTCTGATTAAACTTTGCAAGACAACCACGTCCGTGTGTGTGTGAAGTGTGGGCGAAACTCAATTAATTTGACTACAAGTGCACGTGTACGACAACTTGCACGAAAAATAGTTACTCTTTGATTTGACGTAGTCATACTATGTACGTACAGTGGTTGTATTTATTTAATTTCGATTGCAGACACAGTTCAGTACGTTAACTAGCCAAGGGACATGACTCAAAGAACATGTTGCAGTGGCCAATGAGAAGGAAGCGTAGAATTTGCTGTTGGTTTGTCTTTGTAATCAATTAAATGAAAAACTAATTGTTTCTGCAATGACTGTCAGTATACATTTATGTATGTGTGTGTGTTTATGTGTGTGTGTGTGTGCCATAGAAATATTTGCTTGCTTAAATATTGTAAATACGCTTCACTTGTTCTGAGTGCTTTGCCTTTGATTTGCTTGTTGCAAATTGGTTCACTTGTCTTCATAGCTTCAAAAAAAAAAAAAAAACTCAATTAGAAGCACTAATGTTGTGTTTTTTTTTTTCCTGTTTATTTGTGTTTATATTTTTTTTTTTTTTGTTTTTTTATTTGATTTTATTTTTCTTTGAATTTGTCTTCTGTTTTTGAACAATTTTCTTCAACAAATTTCAATTTTCCGCTTTCGTTGCTTTTCATTTCCATTTCCACTTGCATAGTTGTAAATTTTTCGTGTATTTGCTGTGCCACAAACAATTTCAATTTCCACCTAAAATTTATAAACTTCACTAATAAATTGCTATCATTCAATTTACAACGAATCGCATCGAATTGAATCGATTCGAAGGAGCCGGCAACAACTGACATTGCCAGTCGTCAAGATAGATGCGAAATCCGCACACAGTTTGTAGGAAAAGATGTGACAAAACTTTATATTGCAGCTTAGCGGGACGGAAATCAGCACTGTGTGCAAACAAGCAACAGGAAGAAAGAAATCATGGCAATGCTAAAAAACAAGTTCACACAAGACATTCTTGTTAAAGAGAGTCACAGAATGCCAAGCCAGTCAGCCAGCCAGTCAGTCAGCTCAGCTCAGCTGGCAATTGTACAAGTTGCACCCGCTCTCTACCGCCATGGACCAAGCCAATTCTAACACTTCAAGGCAGGTTCGCTTGACTACATTGAGCTCGTCGTTTGAGCGGACTTGCATGCACCGATAGCTCAATGGCTCTAAGTAGAAGTGTTCAAAGTGGATTACTGGAAAATTGCTTTTTCATATGAGTGGAATACTTTCTTACTTCGTGGGGTCTTGGCTTCTATTTATTTTGTTGGTTTGTTTCGCTGCCACGCATTGCAACAAGAAAGAAGTGAGAAAATACTATAGGGCAAATAAAATAGGTATGAGCTATTTGGGTAACAACAGATGTCGCTGTTCAAATTTAAGGATATGCAGTGTGAATAATTCTACGTTGTCTTCCTTAGATGTTGATAATGACGACATCTGTGTGTGTGCGTGTATGTGTGCATATGTCGCCCGCCTTGCCTTTACACATATGCGCGGCTGCTTTGACGAAGACGAATGTTGCAGACTTATTGACAAGTCAGCATGTTGCTTGATATCGTCTACTAGCTTAAGATACTTGCGACAATGACACTAATCAATTACGTCACAAAGAAGAATAAATAAATAAATAATTAAAAATTAAAAAGTGCAGAAAAACAATTTGCAGCAAGGAGATAAATATAAATTCAATTGCATTCCAAAGAATTTCAGTTGATTTTATTTGTTACATCGAATTTACAATCATTGCGATAAGAAACTGTTTTCCTTGTATTATTTTCTAACAAAATGTATTTTGTCGCTCTTTTTCTTTCCATCTCCCTTACTCCCCGGCTCTTTTACAAACGTCACCTAAAGCCAAAACTGCTTTGACATACAAACTTTCGTGATAAATGTTCAAACAAATTACTTTCACACGAAATGAAGCATTGAAAAAATTTCTTGATTTTCCAATTTTAATTGGCAACAACAAAAAAAAAAACAAAAACGACTAAGAAAAACTTTATATTTAGTGTGACGTTTGCAGCGCCTTTGACTGACGTACACACATAAGCACACATGCACAAGCGCACACACACGGAGTTAATAAAAACGTCAATTCTGTGCTAATGAAATTTAGTTGCCTTACTCGCCGAATAGATTCGAATGTATTTTCGACTATTTTTTTTTGTTTTTTTTTTTTGTTTTATTTTTTATTATTATTACATGTTATAAATCTGTTGTAGTAGCAAAGTCATCGGAAGCTTCTTACACACAAATCCAACCCGCTGTCGTACTTTTCGCTATCTTCGCCCTCCCCGCCATTGAGCAGCCGGCACACAGTCGCTTTAGTGTTTTGATCGATTGAGTTGCCGCCTTTTATTTTTGGTACTTTGGTATTTCAAATGATTATTGGCTGTCGAAGAAGGTCTTCGAATAAATAAACTCAAGAGGAGACATTATGTATGTATGTACAAATGATGGAAATAAAATGTGCCAACTTTGACGCAAGCACATTTCATGCTTTTGTCAAGAACAAGTTCAAATGTGATTGTCCAGTATGCATTATGACTGATTTTGAAAAAAAAACAAAAAAAATATATATCTTATCTTAGTTGCAAAATTCAAGTCTTCCTATTGCACTTTCAGAATTCTTACTCATTTGAAATGGCATTGTTCCTTCAATAAATACTTTACAATGTCAAATAACTTAGATTGCCTTATTGATATGTTTATAATATTTGCACAGCGTTCTTTATCTATCTAATAATAAAGCCAACCAATTGCTTTATTATTAGATTGATAATTAGTAGTTTATTATTTTAGATAAAAAGCTTACTCTTTTTGCGACTTGACTTAAGATGACTAATTGATAATGTGAAAATCCGAAAAATATCATGTGACATTAAAAGTAAACATAGATAAATAAAGAAGAGACGGACAGATATGACTAACTGTATATATTCTTTGTTGTTCATTGCAAAGATTGTTAATAATACAAAATTAACAATGAATCTGCTATTTCGAATCTTTAAATTTTCAAAAACTTCCAACAATTTAAAACAACGTCTTTTGTTTAAAAGCCTAAAAGTTATAAATCCGACCAGACTCAGAACAAAGACCAATTTTCTGTAAATTGCTGACATAGCAAGTGCACAGCTCAGCGTTTATTTGCGCATCCTGCCACTTGGCTTGTAGCTCTTGTTTATTTATTGCACGTCGCTTTGGTTTTGTCTTCGATTGCAAAACGCTTTGCTTCTCCGCTGGGAAAAGTACAAATTTGCAAGTGTAAACTCTCTCTAAATTTGGTAAGAGTGACGCAGCAATTGCCGCAAAAATAAATATCAACTTATATATAACTTTATTTAACACGTGCTACAATATTGATTTCGGCCAACATGATTGTATGGTATTGACTTGTTTGATTAGCGTCAATGAAATTCTTAGTAAACCACCGTTTAAATATGTTTTCGTTAGGTTTACTTTTATCAGACACTTTGAGATTGAAGTGTTTTTCATGTGTCGCCAGCTATGATGTTAGAACTGTCTTGGTTATAATAAGTATCTAGCACAAACACTAAGCTATTTTTTATTGTTTTATGTGTATGTGTGTGTGCGTTTATTTCACTCGACATTGACTATCTTATCAGTAATCAGTCTCAAAGTTAAACTTATCATATCCGTGAACTAGTATAAAAACCAAATGCGCGTAATAAGCATGTTTAAACGTACGACTAACCTCATCAACACAACGTTGATCATATTCTGTGCTTGAGTTTTTCAACAAAGAAAATATAAAGTGAAAGGAAGAACAGAAGTAAAATGCGTGTGTTGTTTTTATCCTGCCTGGCGTTGGCCATAATTGGCGTAAGTTAATTATGAAGTGTGCTAATGAAGTGTAAATTCTAATTTGAAATTAAAAATACACATGTAGATCGCTTCGGCATCGAAATTCCGCTCGGAAGAAGTGTACCAGCAAATTCGCGCCTATCAGCAGCACCGAATCATGCGCATGCAAATGGCACGTGACGCCAGCTGGATATCGGAATGTTATGACAAGTACATTCCGCTGATCCAAGAAGCCGCTGACAACAGTAAAGTTGGTTCGGAGACATGTATCGATGAAGCCGAAAAACAACGCGAGTTGGAGTTGGCTGGCGTAAATTCACAGCGTCCCGGTATTGATGATGAAATTCAAATAATTGAAGATTCGCTGAATGCTTGTAAAGCAGAGGCTGATCCACTCAAGTATCTCAACTGTTTGATTGATAGCGTAAGTGTTTGATAATATTAATTTATAAGATTGGAAGTGTTTTTTATTGGAACTTGTGTTTTGTATAGGCCGACGACAACAAACAGAAGATCGATGAAATATCTGCTAAAGCAAATGCAATAAAAGACTCCGCAAAGGAGGCACTTGAGGAGATTAAGGAAACAGAGAATTCTTGTGTTGGCGCTGCACTTAGCCAAGCTAAGGAGGAGACTGACAAATTGTTCGACTCCCTGCAGTATTGTTTGGTTAATGGTGGTGAACTAGAACCATCTCCGTCACCAGAGCCTTCTCCATCCCCGGAACCTTCTCCATCACCTGAGCCAGAGCCTTCTCCATCACCAGAGCCAGAGCCTTCTCCATCACCAGAGCCAGAACCATCACCAGAGCCAGAGCCTTCTCCATCCCCGGAACCTTCTCCATCGCCAGAGCCAGAGCCTTCTCCATCACCAGAGCCAGAGCCTTCTCCATCACCAGAGCCAGAACCATCACCAGAGCCAGAGCCTTCTCCATCACCAGAGCCAGAACCATCTCCATCACCTGAGCCAGAGCCTTCTCCATCACCAGAGCCAGAACCATCACCAGAGCCAGAGCCTTCTCCATCACCAGAGCCAGAACCATCTCCATCACCAGAGCCAGAGCCTTCTCCATCACCTGAGCCAGAACCTTCTCCATCACCTGAGCCAGAACCTTCTCCATCACCAGAGCCAGAACCATCACCAGAGCCAGAGCCTTCTCCATCACCTGAGCCAGAACCTTCTCCATCACCAGAGCCAGAACCATCTCCATCACCTGAGCCTTCTCCATCACCAGAGCCAGAACCATCACCAGAGCCAGAGCCTTCTCCATCACCAGAGCCAGAACCATCTCCATCACCAGAGCCAGAGCCTTCTCCATCACCTGAGCCAGAACCTTCTCCATCACCAGAGCCAGAACCATCACCAGAGCCAGAGCCTTCTCCATCACCTGAGCCAGAGCCTTCTCCATCACCAGAGCCAGAACCATCACCAGAGCCAGAACCATCACCAGAGCCGGAGCCTTCTCCATCCCCAGAACCCGAACCTTCTCCAGAGTCTGTCGAGAAGGATCCAGAGGAAGATTTAGCTTAGAAACATATTAAACGAGACTAATATTATGAAAAATTAGCAGCAACACAAAAAAAAAAATATATATATATATATATTATTTAATATCAATTCCCATAAGTTCAATTTTATTTAAAGTTTATTGTAATTTTCGTGGGCGCAGCAAAGAAGTAAATGCCTGACTAAGAACAATTGATAGTACTTATCAAGTGATTACTTATGCTACATGCATGTATCCAAATTTGCTTGAATGTTACATCATCTCTTCTTCTGGTGGGTTTTTGTTTCAGTTATTCAGAATAATTTTCAAATTGTTGCTTAAATTTTTATTTCCTTTTTTTTGTTACATTTTTTGTCTTTGTTGAGCGGCAAAACGGAAAACAGGAATACAAAAGCGCTAAAGTAATTTATCTTCTTCCTCATTTGGCTTTTTAATAGTCCTTGTAAGGATGTGTTTTATGTACTTATGCACTTGAACTCTCAAGTCGCGTCGAGTTAAGCTGCAACGAGTTCGAGCTCAGCTGAGAAGTACGAAGAAGTCATCACGTCGAGATGCGTTGAGTTAAGTTGAATCGAGTCTTGCACAAAACTAGTTAAGTTGTAAATCTTTGCTGCAAGTCTGAAGTGTTGCTGTTGACATGAAAGGCGTTGGTGTGCCTTGAACATAGTGGATGTCAGCGGCATTGTTGTTGCAGTCAATTGGGTGCACGAGATTAGTTGTTTCCGTCACTGACGCCTTCTTACAGTGCTGAAGATGCTAACAGCGAGCTATCATACATTGAGGGAGCAATTTGTTATACAATAGAAATTTCGGTACACATAACTTTACAACTATTATTACATGATTACTTATAATATAACAATAATAAATTAAAAATTGTTGTGAAAAAATTTGATATGTTTTTTTTTGATTTATATACATTATGAAATAACTGTAAAGAGAGACAGTAGCTTTGCTCTATTGCTTTGAACTGCCCTTGTAACAAATAAGACGATTTATTACTTAATACAAACTTGTCAGCACATTGCAGCGTAACTTATAAATATTCGTCATTGATAATGCGAAGTTGACTACTTGGAAAAGATACTCTTACATTTACTGAGTTTACGAAAGGTGAGAATGCCAACCACTCAAACAGCAATTAAAGTTACTATCGCAGCAATAAATTTTTAATTGTTTTCTACCTCATGATTTAACTTGTATAAAAGCCTAAAGTGTATTAAAAATATAGTCAAGTATAAATATACAATTTTATGTTCATAACAAAAATAAAAGTTACATAATATGCGATTTGTTTGTACAAAAGACATAATTAGGCACTCATGATTTCCCAAACTGGACAACATTTTGTACGTGTTTTGGCAATAAAAAACCAAAGTGGCCATAAAAATATACGCTTTCTTGTTAGCAACAAGCCGGCCAAACGTTCTGCAGTAAATGTAAACAAAAGAGTCTTGCGCCAAACGGAAGTTGCACAATAAAACAAATAAAAAAGGCGCGCATACAAGGGTTGGGGATAAAAATGTCTGTCATGCTTGGCGTTAATGAAGTACATTGACTGCTTGAATGATTAAGCTCAGCTAAAGTATAAGACAGTTGTCATAATTGGCTAACAATATTATTGTATATAATATGTATTAGTAGAACACGGCGCCATAAGCTTCTGTATATAATATACAGTGCAGCAAAAAGCGTGAAAAAAAAAGAATTTATGTCGAAACGAGCGCAAATGCAAATTGCAACAACTCAGACGGCGACAGCAGCAACAAGTGGGCTTCGCACCAAACGAAAATATTTTGCAAAATTATTAAAAATAAGCAGAAAAAAAAAATTGTAACTGGAAGCCAACTGAATAAGCAAACGGGCAAACCAAGCCTGGCACGGCACGTCAATGCGCGAGTCATTGATTGAATTCGTGTGGGCAGATGCTTGAAAATGTTTGCCTGTGAAAAATTATAATAATCGTTGAATAAGATGAAAAATAGAAGAAAAAAAAAAGTACTACAAAAAACGACAATGTTTGGCGCCCAAACTGGGATTACAACGCAATATTTTCGCGCAAAGAGGCTTGATTGAACGAAAGCGCCGCAGTCGTAACAGCAACAGCAACAACAACTCCAACAACTAACAACAACTAACAACGCCACTGACAACGGCGGCGATGGCAAGTGGGCTTTTTTATGTTTTCGGTTATTTATCGGCATTTGGGTGTGTTCGTGTGTGTGTGTGTGTGTGCGTGTGTAACGTGTATACGTGTGGGCCAACGTTGACGCGGTGTATCAGCAATTGACTTTTGACGTACGCGTGCCTGCCGCATTTGGTGCCCGAATGTCGCCTGGACTTTGGTCCAAGCAAATGAATGTAGGCAACCTTGCCACATGCCGCGTTAGAGTTTGGACAGCGAGACTGACGGATGAACGCATTCAAGATCGAACAAGGAAACACAAAAAGTAAACAACATTGAAAATTAAAATTATTATATTTCACTCAAATATTTGTAATTATCGCAGCAACATAATGTTGTAAAGCATTTTCATTCTATTTATTGTTATTAGTTTTTACTTTATGCAAAAATATTATTTTCATCAATCAAACTGTGTTCAATTATTTTTTGTGCCTGCGTTTTTGAGTTTGCCACATTTTTTATCGCACTTTGACACACATCTTTTAACTACAATGCATGCATGCTGGTAATTGGGCCAAATGATTGTATCTTATGTATTGTATTACTTATACAAACAAAGCTTTTATAAAACAAAACAAAGACGTCAGTAAACAATTAATTAATGTTTTACCACTAAGCGTTATTTGCAGAAGCCTGCAAGTTGTTGATAAAGATGAACAAAAGAGACTGATATTGTTGCAAGAAATCAAGAAGGCAGGTATCCTTAATGCAAGGCGGCATATTACAATAAAATAGAATACATGTGCAGCAGATTTATGCATTGTTCTTCTACTTATGACCTCTCATGCGAAAACTTTATATAATTCAGGCTTGACTAATCATTTCAAAGCTTATTATGATTTTCATTTATACGATGCGCTTCACATACTCCCTCAGAAAATTTGTGGCTGTGCTTTATGCACAAGATTTTATTGAATAAGACTTTATTGCACAAATTTATTTGCTTCCAACATATTAATTTGCATGCTTATCAATTTATTAGCTCACTTTTAATTAAAAATCATGCAACTAACAAATCATTAAAAGTGTATAAGGCAAAACTTTAACGCGCATTTAACTTAACATTATCGGACAAATGTCATAAAAGTACGCCTGCGTTTGTTGGCAAGACTAGCGTTGACTAGCCCAAGTCAGTTGGCAAAATCGCAACGCTTGCCAAGACGAAAACCATAATCATAAAAATTTATAAATACAAACACACACACACACATACACACACGCACACACATACTCATGCAGAGGCGAAAACAACGCATAAATAAATTTATGTCTTTAATGCAAATTGTCTGTAACTGCTGGACGAGCGTACGCCGCATAAATATCGCAACTACTTCGATGTATAAACACATGTTGCATCTGTTGGGCGTATCTGCGTATCGGCGCCTCTGCACCGCTGCGACTTTGCGTTGTTCTGTGCCGTGCCACAGCGCATTAGGAACAACAATAACAACAGCAAGAGCAACAACAAAAATGTTTGCAGCGCCATTCTAAAAGTCTATGAGTGTGTATATTTTTATTTGTGTTTTTATGTAAATGTGTGTGTGTGAGTGTGTGTGTTGGCAATTTTACGCCTCATATCTTGCAATGAAGTTCGAATTGGTAGCGTACGGCGGTGGGCGAAGGGCGAGCGGCGACGTTGAGTGTTGTACTCCTTAAATTGCGTAGCTTAAACAAATAAAATAAGTTTATGCTTCACATACCGTAAAAACTTAACTTATTATATTTTATATCTTTCGAATAGTAAAGACAAATCGAGTAGGAAGCAATTGCAAATGATGTGGGATTTACTTAAGCCTGCTAAATGTTGCCTGCAGCCTGATTTGCCAGCCATGTAGGAGAACTGGGTTATAGTCATGTGTATTCAAGTCAGACAGTAAAATAAAACTTCGGATAAATATTTTTGGTTCAAAATTAGCGCCTTTGACTTGCTTCGCATATGCTTAATCAAGGCTTAATAAGCGAAAATCAACAAAGCTTAGAGCCAAGAAAATACTCAGTTCGTTGTTTATTGCACTTTTGGTTATAAGTCATATTTATTTAGAAACTGTATTTTGAAGCATTTATATTAATTTTTAAATGCTGAATTTCGTTCAGAAAAAAATACGAATCCAGAAGAAATATGTATTTTTTTATTTGTAAAAATAATAGCAGTTTAAAATAAAACGGATGTTGATATTTTCAAGTTGAAAACTTCATAAAATTCGAAACAAAACGAACGATTGATTTTGTTCTTGAGAATATCCCATTTAAAATTCAACAAGATCGGTCAAACATTTCTTCGGATTTGTTGTACAACAATTTAATAATAAGTGAGTTGGATTTTTGTTATTTAACAGAAAAATGTGAAAAATGATGGCTGATAAGATTATATATTATTTTCTTCGGAATAAGTGCTCCAAAATAGAGTTTAATTAATTAAAATTCCTGGAAGAGACATTTCATTGTTGAACTGTGCTAAAATCAACCATTATGTACGAATATAAAAAGATAATCTAGTAAATATTGAAGTAGTCGACTTTTGGGTCTTAGGTTGGATTGCCTTAAGTTTTTCGGGACGCACAGCAGACACATAACCGTTTTCATTTTATTTATCGAAATATACAATTCTCAACGTCATTGTCGGTTGCGCTTGTCAGCTGTTAATTTGCTTATGTGATTGCTTATTGCCACATTGCAACATAAATTATTAGCTGGGCCAATCTTAGTCATATTTCTCTTATATTTGCTTACCGCGCTGAGACTACTTTCATGCACTTGGCTCAAGCGTCTTATCTGCACATGTCTTGTGCGTTATTATATCGCATATTCATTTGACATGTAATTGACAACGAGCACTTGTCCCGCCAATCATTCATTCAACCGGACGAGGCAGGCAGGTTTTCAGAAAGGCAGGAAGGCAGCCATCCAGTCACTCCGCCATTCAGTCATGCTTTTACTTGCATACTTTAACTAAGCAATCTCTTGCTGTTTGGCAACGACATTGAGTAAGTTTGTCCGTCTTCAGCTCTCTCCACTTGCATGTTGTTTTTGTTGCTTTGTTTTATTTTTTGTGTTTGCTTAAATTGCTAAAATTAATAAGCGACAACGTTGATAATGTCGCTATTGAATATAAGCAAATATTTGCAATGAAATTCAATCGGTTTTTTAGTTAATATTTACTTGTGTCATGTCATTTGTTTTTCTTCGCTCATCATATTCTGAAGTTGTGCTTATTCAGTGCACAATATGCATTCATTCATAGAGTTTAACTGATTTCTACTTTTGTGTCGCTCTTGAGTTATGGCACAGTGGTTGAAGCTGTGGCAACTATGCAAATTTTTCAGCCTATTTTTTTCTTGTTTGATATATGAGTATAAATGGTAATTAAATCATGAAGATACATAGATTAAATATTAATAGTCTATTTAATCTATGTATCTTCAAATTTATAATTAATTTAAGACACATTTTTAATCGTTATTAAATGTGTCGTTTTGATTTGTTAAAATACATTAGCATTACTAAAAAATTCAAATGAAATTCTTAAAAATATATATTGATTTTTTTATTTAGCTAGATAGTTGAAGTACTTATTTTAAAAATCTCTAGTTGCCTAAGCATAAATCGCACCACGGTTGACAACACACAAACAACAACTCATTACACATAAAATTTGCATAAGTTGCTGTTGACGTTGCTGTTTTACACAAAAAATAACTGTCAAATGAAGACATAATGCCATGTCGCGCAGACTCGTAAGCCATGAGCCAAGTCAAAGACAAAATAGAATATACAACAACACAACACAATACCAAACAAAACAGAGACCAGTCAAGACACCAAAACGAATATATTAACAAACAATAAACAACCACAACAACAACAAAAAAAACAACTATAAGGAATAAGAAACCATCAAGTAGCATCGATGATGATCGATTACCATGTCTGTGATAGTTTCAGTCTTATCCTTTGCAAACACTTGGACTTCAGATGCAAACGGCACGAACCGTTCTCTGATTCACAAGTTGAAAGTCGAAAGCAAAGTAAACACAGCTCACAGCTCAGCTCAGCTCAACCCAAGGCAATTCGTTCGGTGCGGTTTGGCTTGGCTTGAGTTGAGTTGACTTGGCTTGGACGGACGGACGGAGACGCATTGCAATGCAATACAGCGCAACTCAACGACTTAGACGAAAAATGTAAGCAACAAATATGCAAAAATTTGCATACAAAGCATATGTTTAAGCATGAGCACAGGACGACGTCAACAACGACGACTGAGACTCTATGAAGACAGACAACAAATAGGCAGACAGACAGACAGAACGACAGTTTGACAGACAGCGTACAAAAAGCAACAACAACAAAGCGATAATGCTAAGCTGCGTTTGACGCATAGAAAAATGACTTTTTGCTACTTGCTTGCGGATGTCCGTCCATGCCATCGTGGCATTTATCTTGCATGTTTGTTGCCCCGCATACACTGCCAATAATTCAATTTTATCACACAGGTGATCACCATAAGTCTCAGCCGTTTTCAGCCGTGGCTCCTTCAGGCAGGCGCATTCAAGTACTTTCGGTTTTCGGGCTGGCAACGTCGACGTCGACGCCGCTGCTTTGACTGCTGCTGCTACTTGGCTTTGAGCGTGTTTGCGCTTTCTTTGTTCAACGTCATTTGCCATGCATGCAGTTGAGGCTTTTGACTTGAACTTGCGATTGCGATTGTGATTGTGATTTTTCGCCATTCATTTGCTGCACTGACTTGACTATTTTGTTTTTTTTTTTTTTTGTACTTTTTATTGCTATTCCGCTGTCTTTGCTTTGGGCTTTGTTTATTGATGTCAGCACGTAGATGAAGACGCTTGCGTCGCAGACAACGCAACTCAATTGTCTGTGGTTGTCGTTTGTCATGATAAATACGACAGATACAACTGTCAATGATTGCAATAAAGAGTTTATGTCTTTATAGAAATATCATTCAATTGAGACAACGTCAACGTTGTACTTCTTGTTGTTGTTGTTGTTGTCTGTGACATTTTTTATGCACGATTTACATATGGCGTTACTGACGCCGCTGCGGAAGTGTCAGAAACGTGTTTGATAGCAACTTTTGTCTGCAAAATTGTCGGCTTAGGCTGAGAATGTATCAAACTCTGACCTATTTCAAGTTTGCATTTCAAAGTCATTAATTATTTATAAAAAAAATGCCATTAAATGCGCCACAAAAACGCAATAAATCTGCCATAACTAAATGGCGTGTTGCTATTGAGCAGGAAAGCTTCACGCAAGTGCTTAAGCGGTGCCATATTTGCACAATGGCAGCTAAAAAGCAGACAACAACAACAACAACAAATATATGCGGTTTGAACAAAAGCAAATCTCAACGCGATCTTCGCGGAAATCAGACAAAACAGGCAGCAATCACACAAAGACACACACACACGCATACAGAAACCGACTCGGCAAGAGGAAAAGAAAGAGCAAGAGAAAAAAGGCCAAACTGTTGACCCAAAAGCGAAACTAGATCAACTACTGTATTTTTGGTCTTTTGAAATTCAGTTGCCGTGAAAGTCAACGCAGCCGTGCCAAACGATCACAGACACAGACACAGATCGCTGCACCTTTTGGCGGCCGAATGATTTATGCGACCAAGCTGAGCTTAGAACTCGCACGAAACTTGCCTTGTTTGTGCTTTGAGTAATGAACTTCAGTTTCAAGTGAATTTCCGCACAAATCTTCTTTGCCAAATGGTCAAGATTAGGCCAAAAAACGAAAACCAGCTGCAGAAATTCTTAAGAAATACGCTTTTGCGCTAAAGTGATCATTAGATTTGTTTGCTGTTTAAAGCAAATGTGCGAACAACAAAAATCGAAAAGATAATATTTTTTTACATAGTATATTCCAAATAAATCATTATACAAATTGTATATTAAAGCTCAAAGCAAATTTCACAAATGTAGCAACCGTAGTTACTGAAGCTTTTGTGCAAGTAAGGCGGCGTTCGTCAAATGGCACTTCTATTTCAAAGATTTCTAAAGGAACTACTCATATTTCATATTGTAAAACAGCAACCGATGATTTTCTGCATAATATTTTCTTAATGAAGTTAATGAAAATAAGACACACTAATGAAGAATCATGCCGCATAGGCAACTCTGTACAGCGTCATCAATGATGTAATGACACACCATGCAAGTTTGAAGAGCTCGCCAATCAACTTGAATACATGTGTCTGCAAGTTTGCTCGCCCGTTTCTCTCTTGCTGTCGGCCCCTCAGACTGTCTGTCTGTTGGTCTGGCTGTCTGTCTGCCTGTCTCTATGTTTGTCTGTCACTTTAATTACCATACAGTCACCCGGGAAATTTGACTGACCATCGTTGTCAACAACTGTGACTGCACTAATCCATCATAAGTGCAGTCAAGCCCAACTCAACGCTTTGCCATTGTAATATTTGAAAAATTTTCCCTATTTTTGCTTTTTCACTTTCGTCCAACTCGGCTTGTGAGTTGTTGTTGTTGTTGCTGCATTTTGGAAGATTTTTCATTTGATTTCATATTGTTTGTGGTTTTTATGGTTTTCGTGTAGTTTTTTTTTTCTTATTTGGCGTTGTTCGCTTTCACACCATGAAATTGAGATATTAACTGTCAAGTGTCTGAAATTAAACGTTTATCTCCCGAGTGTGTCGCTCAATGTACGTAAGGAAACCCCCCGAAAAACTAACCAACAAACAAACAAACAAACAAGCAGACAATGACTTTATCATGGCACGAATAGAAGCAGACGCCAACTAAGTTGCAACTTCACACACACACACACACACATACATTGTACATGCATACAGTAGCAAGTTTGTGCATGTTTTTGGGTGTTTGTTTTTTTGGCAAAGTTTTCTGTCAGCCATGAGCATTAACAGCACTTTTTGATAGATGAAGATAAGATTTCGCATAATTTTCATACTTCTTTTGCATGCATTCTTATTTTGTTGCATGAATCGTTTTTTGTTTGTTTATTATGATTGATTATCTCGTTATTAGTTTGTCACAAGTCAGTCAGACTGTCTGGTGGCCAGTCTCTGCACTTGTCTGCCGCCACGTTTATGGTCAATTACCCTTCCCCTGCTTCCCACGGCAATTCGTACATTCAAACTTATACAAGTTGTGCGTTGAAGAGTATTTTTTTTAATTGAGTTAATCAAATGCATTGTTGAAGGTACAACAACAAAATGTAAAACAAGCTGGCAAAGTACTTCAAAAACTTGTGCATAACAAACCACCAAACAAAATTGTTTGAAATTTATTCGGCCGTTCATGCGTTCATTTCATATTAAAATTCTTTATAATACTTCAAAAATCATGCATTAGTTCCACCATGCGAAAAAAAGCAATAAAATAAAGGAAAAAATACATTTTCACGCCTACAACGAATTCTAAAAAGTGAAATAAAAGTTAAATGTTGCAAAACGCGTGTCTCATTATTGCGCGTATCTGATGACGCTTTGTATCTTTTGATATCGCAACGAGTGATCTCTTTCAACAGTTTTCAGTTTAATTTTATTTCATTTTTTATTTCGCTTCTTTTCGCAGCGTGTGTGTTAACACCCTCTCTCTCTCTCACTCACTCTCTCGGGCACACTATGACCACTTTAAACTAAACTTCATTGTTGGCTTGTTGTTTTGTGCTTCTTCTTATTGCTGACACGCCCAGTTCTGTAGGCAATGCGTACGACTTGTTTTAGTTGTCGTTGATTTTGGTTGTTGTTGTTGTTGTTGTTGCTGTTCGTGTCGGTGGTGTTGTTGTCGCTGTCGCTGTCTGTCGCTTGAATGCGTTTTAATTTGTTTTTATCACATGGTGGCGATCTTTAAGGCGATCACTGTGACGTTTAATGACCTCAATTGGTCGCGAATCACACATGCCCTTATAACTAAAACTCAACGTGTGTAAATTTGCCTATAATAAAACTGAAAGTGTTGAACTTCATATTTGAAATAAATTGCTGTTTAAAACAAATGGCGGTCTAATATAATAAAAACAATAAATAATTAAGTATTTCAAAAGTATCTAAGCCCTTGAGCAGGTTTCAAGCTCGTTAGTTTGTAATTTAACTAAATGAAATTCGTTTAGCTTAGAACGTTTGTATTGAGTCAAGTAAAGGCATACACAAAGTACGTTTCTGCAATGATTATGTCCTTGCTACTAAGCTGATTTGGCTTTCCCTTTGAAATCATTCAATGCCTATTTACTTCAACTGTAAATGCTCAAGAAAACAACTCGCAGCGAGTTGCTTAAATAAGATGTATGACAACACAAGCGCTCGCGACTTAAAATAGTTTCCTTCATATTGGCATTTTTTTTTTTTTATGTATTTTTTGGTATTATGAACTCATAACTTGTGTGACAAGCTTAAGCTTTGTTCTAAACATTCGAGCGCATCTCAATTCATGCATGAGAGCTTCGAACTATTTGTCACTAATGGCAAACTTCACAGCACTTGAATGCCATATTCGAGTACAAAAAATTAGGCCAACGTACTTCCTCACAGCAGCAGACAGACCGACTGTTGGAGGGTGAAGGCGTGCGAGAAAGAGAGCGCAACAAAAATTTCAATTCTTTTGATTTTGATTAATAGTTGCTTGCAGTTTTTGACAGTTATGCTTGTCATAATCAGACAATAGTACATTCGATGCGCATATATACGAGTATTGTATAAATCGCTCTTGAAGAGGCGGCAACTGAGGCTAAGGGTAAGCGGTTGGTTGTGGGTGTGAATATGTGCTTTGATTGTTGGCGGAATATTAACAGAGCGTATGACACTATCCATCTGTATAGCAGAGAGAAAACAAGAAATATGTTAAAAACGCGCTTCATATAAAAAAAAAAACAAAGACGAAAAAATATAAAACGCCGCATACATAGATACATTTTTGTGTGTCGCAGCTACAGACAAACTTGCTTATAACGAACAAGCTATGCAAAGAATATTTTTTTATTTGAGTTACAAAAATATTTCGTTATGTTTGAAAAGTGTTCTCTTGAGTGATGGTCTTGAAAAAAGCTAGGGCCCAACCCTACCCACCCTAAAATTACTGTTTATTCCTTATTTATTGTTTATTGTTTATTTATTAATAACAATGTACTGCTATAAATTACTTAAAGTTATTATAATATACAAAATATAAAAATAATAATTTAATTAATTTTAAGGCAAATAAAGCATAACTATAATAATAATAATAATAATTTAATAAAAAATATAAATAAATACTATAATAGTAAATAAAAACCAAGAGAGAAAAAAATAAAAGCTCATTTCATATAATAATATAAAAATTTAGTAATAAGTATAATAAAAGTCTCTGATCCCAACTCACAGCCCTGTGTGGCATTACTGGTTTCTGGATACGCTAAAAGCAAGTTTGACTGTACCAGTTGTGCTTGCGGGCCTGCATGTGTATACTTGTGTGTGTGTGGATTAATTTCACTTCCGTTCTGTGAAATTTTGTCGTCGGCTCTTAATTCGTTACAATTTATTATTCATGCTGATTTCAATGATGAATGACGACGATGTCAAACATTATTTTATGCTGCCACTGCCACTGCCGCTGATTACATGCAATTGTCTATTGTATCGTTGTTGTATTTCTTCTTCTGCCACGACTTCTTTGGAAATTTCTTATTGTGCTTTGTTATGTTAATTTCGTGTCATTTATATGCCAAAACTGTCAAATGGCTGAATTTATGCCTATCACTGGCGCTTGCTGCATGTGTACAATTGTACATGTGTGCCGCATCGAAGATTTGTTGGCTTTCTGCATGCTTGACCTATTTTCGAAAAATGTTTATGCGCTTAAATGCCAAACAAAACTTAAATATTTTTTACACTTGGCTTAAGAAATAATAAACAACAACAACAGCAAAAAAAAAAAAACGTTTAAATACAAAAATGAAAATTTGCAAATGCCCATTTTTCAACGCAACTCAACGCCTTGCGGGCTTAGCAATTTGATCGTGGCGGCTTAAGCCGAATGGCTAAGAAAAAATTGTGGTAAGAAAATGTTATTCTGGCGCACTAATTATATGCGCCGGAGCGTTGATTTGAGATTAGGCGCCACTTCGCTACAATCACTTTACCGACACTTGTGCGCAAATAAAAACAACAAGCAACGGCTTAGAAAAAGATAAAAAAACGCAGAAAATGTATAAATAAAACACAAAACCGAATCGAGTTGAGTAAAAAATATCGACTTACAAAATTGCAATAAAAATGATTTGTGTTCAATGCCCAATGGCGTCAGTTTTATTTTCTCACTAAGCTAAGTTGCTTTGGTTGCATGTTGCCGCTGTGCATTGCATGCTGCTGTTGTTGTTGTTGTTGCCGCGCTCACTCAGCCAACATTATAATAATAATTTTCGCTTATTAGATTTATCTTTTTCTAACGATTTTTTCATTAAACGCTTTTAGCAATATTTAATTAGCAACAGTTTGTTGTTGTTGCAGTTTTTGTTGTTGTTGTTGGCATTTACTATATTATGATGTTAAGCGTTATCTTTATTGTTGTATCTGGCAGCATTTGTATATGCTTATAAGTGTTACTTTTTTATACATAATTACTTATTTCATGGAGAATTACTTTATTTACAATGCGTATCGAATCGTCCCACCTGCGGACGCCCAAGAATTCCACCATTGAGGACGCTCAAGAATTCATGTCAATGTCTTAATGGCAAAAAAAAAATAAATATATAAATAGCTAAGATATTTAAATAAATTCAAATCTACACTTGTATATTTGTTGATTATCCCAACTGAATTCGAAATGTATTCGACGATCGATTTATTTTTCATTTCATATTTATGATATTTGAAGTTTGGTATGCTTAAATTCGAACTGGAATCATTATTATTACCAACAAACCTTCCTACAGTTGATTTATGTGAAAACAATTCATTGTTTCTTGAACAGAAATTATGCATTAAAGCAAACATTGTGAAATTCGTTCTATTATAATATATAATAATATATAATAATTGCCAAACAGTTTTATTAGTGTTCATAAATGTGTTTGAACTTCCTAAGCAAATTCATATTATAGAAGCCTTGTTGTCTTATTTATGTACATAGATAAGAATAGCTTAGTAATGCCAGCAATCACTAAAATTGCTTTATAGTTGAAACTGCACCAGAGTACGGCTTATAATCCCTTCGCTTTTAGCCTCAATGCACGCAAAGTGGTATTCGTCCATAAGTCATTTCAAATTAATCAAGCTCACTTTACATTTAATTGACGTTATGCAACAGACTTGCAACATGCTCAATGCAAATTGCAATGCAATCATACTCATGATATTTATTACGTACGAACATAGAACAATGACGTGAACATGACTGAAAATTTGTTGCAAACATTTCACATACAAGCTAATGAATTCCAGGCAATTGTTCTGCATATTGCATAAAGCACTTAGTTGGTTATTGGTTGGCCAATACGAAGGCAATGACAGATTTCATTCTGCAAATCACTTTCATTTGCAAATGAAATCCAAGACTTTTTACAACGTCATTTTGCAGGCAGTCGTCATGTTAGTCATTGAGTTTGTGCTTTATTAACTTTGTTATGCGTGCATGTGTGATATTTGTGAGTACACATACACTTACACATACTCATACACTAGCATATATAAAACACAGCTACTCACAAATTTATGAGAGCAGTCATATTGTTGCTGTCAGTGCTGTGGTTAACTGCATTAGCGCTGATTAAAAGTTCTAGAATACAAACATACGCACGCTTACATATAAAATATATAAAAATAAACACTCACACACAGATACACACACACACACACACGAGGATATACAAAGTTGTCTGACAGGACATTGCCAATTAAATAAGTGCGTGTCCTTTGTTGACGCGCTAACTTTTCTATTGGGCGTGTATTCTATGCACTGTTGAATGTAGAAAAAAGGTGGCCGGGCACGGGGACGCGTGGCTTGGGGTTGCGTGCAGCAGTGTCAAAGCAACTTGCTGAGGAAGACGCACGCATTAGCTTAATAAGTTTTCGCACAAGTTGTACAAGTATTTACCCGGGACGTGGTTCCGAGCTGACTTGGACTTGCAGATTAGAACGAAGTTTTCTGTGCTTTAAATTAAGTTAAAGAAACTAGTAAATCTAATATTGCGAGAAGCAAAAATGTATTTCCCTTTTTTTGGCGTTTTATTGAGTTCAGCAAAAGAAGAAATTGTATTAAGTTTTTGTTTAAAGTCGTTGCATATTTATTAATAATTAACTTTAATAATATATGATGCGCAAGCTGTGCGCATTTTAATAATAATCAACAGCACATATGTCACACACAGTCTTGTGCTTGAGATACGCACAGGTCACCGTTGACATGGCGCCGGCAGCCTTGAAGTGCGAAAAGCCAATGTTGTCAGCTGCGCTTGGTTTTTTTTCCGGTGCGACAAAGTCCCAATTTGTGCGTAATTAATTAAGAAAAAAAAGAGGCAAAAAAATACAAAAATATCGCATGCGATAATTTTGTGCACAATTTCGCAAATGCCTTGGGTGGCGGCTGTGTAACCGCAAGCGGCATGTTGCAGACATCAGCAGCGCACATATGAATTTATATGAACAATTTTTCGTCAGTAAATGAAATAATTAAGAAACTCACACACGACCGCACAGAAACCGCGCCACAACACACGGCAACATGCCACAAAGGCAATTTGCACAATTTGTTGCAGTTGACATGCAGATAAAAACAAAGTGTGTGGGGCAATGAGCGGGCGTGTAGATGCGCACATAACCGCTCGCTCAGCTGTGCATGCACTGGCATGATCTTTACATTGATGTCAACCACAGACGAAAAGCATGAACCATTAATGCGACTAAGATTATCACCAAACAACTGCAAAGCCCTCAAAGTTAATTTGTTTATCTTGTAGCACTTAAGATACTCGTTGCATAGTCGCGCATGGCACATGGTATGTTTGTAAGTATCTCGTAGCTACAGCAACACACATAGATGATGCTTGATGTCGGTCTGACAGTTGACATTGCTGGAGCTCAACTAAACTTAAGTCGAGTCAACTGAATGAATGAATGAATGAAGGACTGACTGGCTGACTGACTGAATAAGCGAATAAGTGAGTGTATGAATGAGTCAGTAAGTAAGTATATGACTGACTGACTGACTGAATGACTGAATGACTCAGTCACAACGTGTTTGAGTATGTAAAATTTCTTTGAAAATCTCTTGTTGTTCGTTTGTTCTGGCGAGTTTTTAACTCCCGTCTGTCTGCGTGTCTCTGCAAATTGTTCTTTCAACATTGCAGCGACAAACGCTCGCCACGGTGTGGCAGACAACGTCGTAGCATACATGTATAAATATAATCCAAATTGTTCACGTTTTTAAGCTAACACATGCGCTCCCTCTTGTCGCTCACCCTCTCTGTCACCTAACCGACTTGGCTCGACTCGACCTGACGCCGCCCGTTTCTTTGCATGCCGCTCACCTGCCCAAAGACATGCGAGTAGGTGTGCACGCCTTTTGTATAGCGTTTGCAGTCAGTCAGTCACTTGCTGGCTTGAGTTGGATTAGTTTGGGTTTGTTTTTGTTTTTGGTACGGTTGTGCCTTTGGTTCTTCGCTCTCAACTCGACGCAATCATTTTTCACTGCCAAATGTTTTGCCATCCTGCTCGGCCTCTGCGCTGTTGTTGGTGTCAGTGGCAGGTGTTGATTTAAGGTGTGATTTGATGATGATTTCTTCGAGTTCTACTGCAAAACATTTCAACCTGTACGCCCGGCCATGAAGTGGCGTTGAAAGCTGCCGCTCCGCTCCACTCCTCTCCCACTGCTGCAGCGGCACGTTAAGTTCAATGATGGGTTTTGTCTCCGGGTGAAGTTTAAATTGCAAATGTGCTTTTGGTGTTAGAAGAAACAAAATGAAATGTATTTATTTCAGCTGATGTGCCTATCATTTATGTGTCAGTCTATGCTTATAAGCAACGTTCTGGCGAATAAATGCTTTCTGTGCATTTAATTGGCGGTTATTGTTTGCCGAGTGCTTAGCACAAGATTTGAGAGAGCTTGTTATCCCAACCCAAGGCTGTTGATCTGCAGAAGCCTTTGATGATTTAGTGACCTTAACAAGTGAAGATTTATGGCCGTTTTGCGCTACTAAGAAGCGCTCTCCCTCTCCCAATTGAGTTGCCCTATTACAAATATGTGGCAACGCTTCGAAATCGGCACTTTCATTTTAATTTTCATGAGACAACACTTAAGCTTTAACTTAATATACGCCCACTGTATTTAATAGCGTCACAAAGTGGGCGTTAATCGATAAAATCTTTATATTTTTTTTTTTTTGTTTTATTTCCTTTTTTTTGTGCACTTTTGCAAACGCATGTTTTATGCAATTTTTTAACGCCGCTGTAAAATGCTTCGCCTTACATGTTGGCAACATTATTAATTTACGATGTAAATGCACGCACATTCACCTGCAACGAGTTGCACGACACGCGGCCCTCCCTCGTAGCATTTGCCGTGTCAATCCATGCTACAGCGCTGAGAACATGCAACAAGCAATCGGAAAAAAGAATACAACAAAAAATAAATAAATAACAAGAAAAAAAAAGAATGTGAGGTGTTAAAGTGAAGTAAAGTTTTGTTGTTTGTTAACAAGCGTCGCCCGCTACCCGCCAACAAGGGGGCGGAGAAGCAAACAGCAACAGCAACAACAACAACTAAACGGCCCACACAACGTTGCGACAACATGTAACCAATGTCAACGTTGCAATGTGCAACATCAATTGTTGCTGCCACACACACACACACACATGTAGAGAAATAATTCTTGTGCTAAATCTCGCTTGTGTTAAATGTCAAATACAAAAGTTACACGCAATGCGAGCAAATTTTCTAAAGCGACTTTTGACATCGCACAAAACAGTGGCTTCAACTTCATCTTCATCTTCAGCTTAAGCTAATCGCTTCGGCGTGGGCGTTTCAACATTTTTACGAAGATGTTGCTGCAACTTTAAGAGCTGCTAAAAGCCTGGCAAGTTTGCTATCGGCCTGACGGGGCAAGCGGGGCAAGTGGCGCAGACCGGCGGCAGCATTAGCCAACCTTTAATGGCTTTTATAATTAGAGGCATGTGAAGTACTTAGACTCGGACATAATTAGAAGCCGCCGATTGTGTCTGTGTGTGTGTTTGTGTGTCTTAGTGGTGAAAGAGCAGTTCGTTTGTTGATTGAAAGAAGGGCGGCGTGTGTGGCATGGCTTGTGCAAACAACACATGCGGCTCAGACTCAACATATACAAGCTAAAAATCAAGTTAACAATCATTACCTACTTAGCGTGCGCTTTGCTCAAAGATTCTGGGCGCTTTCTCAGTCAGTCAGTCAGTCTGTCTGTCTGGTTGTCTTTATGTCACTTTGTCGCTGTTGTGGCGCTGCTGCTTAGGCCAGTTGTTGTGTTTGTTACTGCACTTATAAATAATCCACTAGGGCGGTGTCATTTCATGGCTTAAAAGGTTTTTACATTGTTTTCAACTTTATTGTTTTCTCGTTTTTCTTTTAAGACTTTTTCTGTTTTTTTTTGTTCGTTTGGTTTCTGTTTGCTTCGAATCGCCGTTTGACCGTTTGCCGTTCATCGCTCTTAAAGTGTGGCTTTGCAATTAACTTGTTGAGGATTTCCTTAACGTTTTTTCATAACAGCGCTTTTTGTTTTGTTTGAACATTCGTCGTCACTTTTTACTTAGCGTCGAATAACTTTGGAAGCAAGTGAGCAAAATATTAGCTATCACCGACCAGGTCCTTACTTACACACATACATATATGTAAATAGGTTGTAAATATGACCAAAAAGTCATGGCATTAAAACTAAACAATAAAATCAAAAATATGATAGTAATAAATACAAATTTGAGTCTATTTATTAATTACTGTTGATCTAACAGCAGAGAATTATATTTAACAGAGCTATATTACAGTTACAGCTACAGCGGAACGTTAACATTTGCTTAACAGCAGCCAACAACAGTCTCTTAACATACATAGTTCGTGTAACAAAAAATTATACCGAAGGTCTTCGTTTGATTCAAATGTGCTTACAAACTGGCTTCATTTTGAAGCTTATATAAGCGATTTCGTAAGCATGAAAAATACGACTGGGTTATTATTAGTATATAACATTAAAGGCATTAAGTGGCATTTCATATTAGAGTTAATTTTAATATAATTTAAAAAAAAATACAAATAAACGATAATATAATTTAGGAAAAAAAATTATATCCAAAAATGATGTTCTTGACAATATTCGAAGCTTAAAAAACGTATTACAAAATTAATAAACATAATAAACATAACATAAGATGTCGAACTAAAGTTGCTAAGTATTTACCAATGGAATACTTCTTAGTGTGCCGTTTTACTGGCGATAATTTTAAGTCATTAAGCGTAGAATATTATGATTTGTTGCTTAATTTGTTAGAGTCTGCATTGCTGAATTAGAGTTTACTTTTAAAGATCAAGCTTAAACTTTCGATGACCAAAACTTAGAATAATCTTAAGCGAATGTATATCGTTGCTTATATTCAACGTGACTGTTTATTAATTAATCGTCATTTTTTTGGTTGCTTTTCATTTAAAAGAGCTTCGATTGGCCGCTTGACCCACCACTTGGCGCCACAAGCGAGATTCGCCAAATTGACACGCCATAAACGGAAAAGCTTCTTATATCTGCCGCGCATGTGTCAACACCCGCGCTCAAACGGCCGCAAAGTATCAAATAAATGGTCACTGTCTCGAGACGACGCCACGACGATTCGTTACGCGACGACTGTGCCACAACGAAGCTCAAATGTGAAATTTGCACGCAATTTCGCTATTACGACTAGCATACGATAGACCAGCAAGAGGCAGCAGTGCCCCAGCACAGCCAAAGAGGCACTGCGTTGGACGGACAGCCGGCTGGCAGGCCGGCTTGGCTGCGTTGCGTTCAGGCGCTGTAGATAATAGCAAATTGGTCGCTCAGGTTTTTGATTTTGACACAATTTTCATAAATTTCCAGAGGGAGAAATGTCAAATGTGCCGCCTAAGCGTTGCGAAAATGAGTTGCTGCACGCAACGCAAAGGCAGCGACTGGCTTAGTTGGATTCCAATCAGACAAACTGCAACAACAACAAGAGCTTGTATCGTAGTGTGGTCAAGCATGCGCACGTTGACAGTTGCTGTCAGTTGTCGCGCTGATTTTCTTTGGTAATTAATACGCGTCCGACTAACTGGAGACCAAAAGCCGGCAACAACAACCAACGCGTTTGCTAATTAACCGTGGCGAACGAAAAGCAATTGCCAAAAAAGAAAAAAACAAGCGAATACGACAAAATAAGAATAAGCATAAGAGGGACAAAGTAAGGCAGAGAACATGCTTAAGTAATGTGTGTTGAATCGCGTGCCTGTCAACATTGTGTTGGTCTGCAGCAGTGATGCCAAGTTGCATGCCAAAACCTACAATAACAACAGCAATGCGCAATAAACGCAGTCATCACCTACTGGGTGAGCGAATAAATTTTTGCAGTTATTTCTTTATTTTTAGCCTTTTTTTTTTCTTTTTAAAAAGTCAATAATGCATTTTCACGACACGCAAACTTCCGCAATCATCGACTTGAACGCCCAAATATTCATAATTATTGTGCTTAGCGGGCGGCAAAGAGTTTATTTGAGGTTTTTTTTTTATCATGCCATATTTATCATGCCTTGCTAACAATTTCAACCCACAAATGTTACAATATTTATAATTTTTGATCGAATGAAATTTTTCGGCTTTTGTATGTCACTGAGACCGTTTCGTTTCCCAGTCAGTCAGTAAGTCAGTCTGTCTGAGCTTGCCTCCTGGTGCTTTTGATTTATTCAACGACAGGCAGAAAGCGAGAATTTTTCATACAAAATTTGCTACAATTTTCCACTGAGCTCTTCGACCCACGTCATTTACTTATTATTGCATTTTTATTATATTTTTTTTTTCAACAGTTCAAACGCCGACGCACAAACGACATCGTTATTAGTAAAGAGTTCGCCACTTTGCGCCTTTTCACAATTTTATTAACGCACACAATTTTAAGCTCGGCTTAAGGAGCGCATACAAATTGCACAAATGGCATTAACATAAATTTACCAGTGCACAAGTTCTCTTTTCAAATATTTCTGCGTAGATTTTCTTTGACAGTTGTCGACATTCAAAGAAATGCATGTCGTTACTTCTTAAAATACCTTTTCGCTGCACAAACTGATTAAGTTGATTTTAATGCCGTTTCTATGCAATCAACGCATTGAAAACGTGTCTTAAGTCTGCCAACAATAAGTCTAAGTTGAGTCAACAGTATTAAGACTTATCAACGATGCACAAACAACAAACCGCAAAGTGATAATGAGCGCACAACTAGAACAACTTATAAAAAGCAAAAGCAAAAACAACAACAACAACAAGTGCAAGAAAGATCAATGCACACAATTTACGACAATTATCATCTACAAAAGCTCAGCTAAAACAAAATGAAAACAACAATAAAAACAACAACTTTTTATTATTGACGGGTCACTTCAGGTCAGAACGCGCAACAAGCAATAAGCAAAAGCAACAAAAGCAGCGTCAAACTGGGGCAATCAACGCAGTCCTTAAACTTGATAAGAAGACAAACCAAAGAAAAAAATATAAAAGTATTAAAAAATATATCTTTAACTCAATCAACAGCGTTCGCTTGTTAGCAAAATGAAAGCAGCTTTCTTTGTTGCCAAGTGCAACGCATTTTACACTCTCATTACGGCAGTTGATGTTGTTGTTGATGTTGCACGGTGGCACGTTTGCGCCTTGTCGTTGCCTTCGCTGCAATCGAGATTATGGCGTCGCCATCGCCGTCGCTGAATGTGTCTGTGTGGCAGCATCAGTTGTTGTTGTGTGATGAACAGCGTTGGCATGAAGGTGTTGACGTCGGTGGCATGCGGCATGCTGCATAAGCTGGCGCTTGCTTACGTTTACATGAAGTTAGTTGCTTTCTTAGTATTTGTGTGGCATTGTTTATGCCGCCCGCGGTGTTTGGCGTTGAATGATAAGCTTCAAACACTTGCCAACTCGCCACTCCTTGCAACCGTTGTCAGCGTCAACACTTTGCAATCTGGCTGCTGCTATTGTTGGTGTTGTTGTTGACTTTTTTATCAGCGTTACTCAGTTTTACTTCATATTTTTTTCCCTCCAGAATTGCAGCAAAGCGCCAAAGACTGTCATCTATGTAGCCATGGCTAATAAGTAAAAGCCCAAGACTAAAAGCATGTTGAGTGCAACGACTTAAAACGCAAACGCAAACTCAATCAAAAAGCAATTTTCATAAATAAGTTATGACAGCTTGAGGTGAGGCTCATGTCTACGTATAATAAACATTGTATTCATATGCAAATGTGTACATTATTTTAATAATTTATTTATATTTTTACAAAACATTTTTTTTTTTTCAATATTTTTCTTTCTTTTATTTTTATAAAATATGTTTTTTGTTTTCAATAAAGTTGTCTCATTTCGCCGTTGTCAACGAACATGACAAATTTTAAGCGTGATTTTTATGTGCTCATTTTAACGAATTGCTTCATTAATTGGCTTATTAAATAAACACAAATTTTAAATAAGCAAATGTCTGTTTTTTTTATTATTCAATTATCTTTCTTTCGTCGAACTTAACTTGTTTTTGTTAGTATAATTTGATTTAATTGTGACTATAAAACTGTGAGTCATTGATGTGAACATTTTTCAAAACAAAAGACAAGAAAATCATTTATTTATATTAAAATTAGCATTAAGTGAGCAGTTTAAAATTTAAGATGGAAATTTGATCGATTTTTACTACCTGTCTTGATTTATGGTGGGCATGAATTCAATACACTAGCCGACCTATTAGCTTCCAAGCCATAGGCGTGTTTTTATGAAGAAGCGTTGTGACCTACTTGTGACCAGTTGTGACGACTTGTTAACGGTAAGAATCGCCTGTGACTCATTGTGGACCGTAAATGAGATCTGGATTTGTTATTTATATGATGCTTATAAAAAAAGTCATCAATTAACTGAACTAGTAATGTGTGTTCTCTGATAATGATGATTTTCAAACCATTTCTGAAATGCAATTTAAGACCAACTTAAACTTCAATAATATGCAATAAAAGTCACATTGAGATTGCATTTACTGCTAACAGCATTTTAATGACATGGCCGGCAGTAACAACAACAACAACAGCAACATAATAACAACAAGCACAATTGCAATGCGTACATTATTTGGCCAAAAAGATGTGCGCCCGATGTTGATGCTGATGGTGATTTACAGCCAAAAGCCAAAGTGATTCTTCCATTTAAGTGGGTCACAATGTGAAGTGCTGCACAAGCAAACATAAACGTTGCAATGGAACTTTAATAAACCTAAAAAGGCATCGATTGCCAAGTAAGGCAGGCAGGCAGCCTGGCAGGCTGGCTGGCAGACAGTCAGGCATGCCTGGCCAGATTTGACAGTTTAGGAATACGGATGAAAGACAGAGACGGGCGTACATTTCTTTAACAAGCGGCACGTGCCAAAAACCAGCAGAAAGCAAACGAAGAAAATCTTGCAGAGTTGTGTCTGTGTGTGTGTCAGATGCAAGATTTGCAATAAAATGCTGCATCATTCAGGTTACGCATATAACGACAACAACAAAAACAGCTGAAGCGGCAAAGTGAGCTAAAAAGCAATTGATAAAACTTATTTTAATGCCAATATTTTTTATAATCATGTTAAATTTAATTGTTGATTTTTATCGAAATTTTTGTAAACTTGATCATTTTTGTATTTCAACATTGAAATCACGTTAACTTGCGCATGTTGTATGTTGACTTAAGTTTAAATAAAATACTCGAACACAATTTAAGTATTTAAACTACTCATGTTTTGTTAGTTTACTTCGCCACATTTGACATTTCATTACAAATTATTTGAGTTCTTCAAAAAATTAGTCTGTTTAGGTTCCACATTTCTCTTTAACATCTCTTTTTCAAAACGGCACACTCTCTTTCAATGGCGTTGCATTGCCAAATGTTCGTATCGTAGCTCGTTCATTTTCGGTTTTTTTAACTTAATTGCCGTATGCGACGTGAACATTACAGAAAACTTGAGAGTACTTAGTATTGACGTTCCATGCCACTTGTGTTACAACGTCGCTTGGGAGAGCGTGCACGTTGATTCTGGTGAGTATACGCTCTCAGAGAGGAATGTGTCATGACTCGCTGACACGGAATGACACGCTAGATCAAAATTGACTTGTCGCATGTCGCGCTGCGTGCGCTGGCCGATTTTCCCGTTCCTCCAATCCTAGGTAGTTTTCCACCTAGGGGGGTCAATTTTGTCCTCTCTTCCCTTCGCGTCTGCGTCGACACTTTTGCGTCAAAGACGCCGCTTTTGGCTCACTTCTGTTTCAAGTATAAAAACAAATGCAATTCGAAATTCACCCGCATTTATTTTTATGAGCTCCATGTGTTAACATCGTACAGAAAACGCAGCCATTTTGAAACGGTTGCGCCCGGGCATGTAACGTTTAGCGGATGGCGTTGCAATAAAATTGAGTTAGTATCTTTGAAGTTTGGAGTTGCATGAAAAAAGGTGAAAAAGAAGACAGAAAGAAAAGAAGCATTTTCAGCTTCAGTGTGTGTGTGTGTTCGTTTGTACATGCGTGCGGTTTACTTCGGAACAATAACAAAAGCTGCAAAAACACAATAACAACAAAAACACATTACTGCCAAAGCAGCATCAATTCTCGTGTTCGGGTGTTCTTTACGTTCGTTCGACGCGTCGGTTGTTCAACTCGTGCATGTCGCGTTTTACTGTTCGTTTGTGCGTTTTCGTGCGAAGTTACAACAACAATAAAAACAAAGCGCGCGTGGAAAACTCATTTAGAAAATGTGCTTCGCAGTGCGTTGAAAATTAGAAACCACCCCGAAACCAAAAACAACAGAAAAAAAAAAATATGCAGTCAAAAATGAGCGACAACGCATAAAAATAAAGCAACTAAGGAACGCATACAAGCACGCACTTACATACATATGAACAAACGTCACATTCATTGAACGAAAGCAGTGAGCAAAGTGGAGAGGAACAAGAAAAAAGAACGAAAAAAAAAACAGCCGGTCGCGTTCATTCACGTTACAATCAGAAGAAGAAGAAGATGAAAAAATAGAAACAAACATAAAAATACGGGATTATTGAAGAGTGTAGAGTGAAAAAGGGCTGTAGTAGAGGAATATAAACGAACAACCGTGGCTCGCAAAGTGAAAGACGAAGAAGCAGAACGCATTTTGAAAATCATTCCTTCTCTAATAAAAATACAAATATTTTAAGTCAACAATCATCATTTGTGCAACATCGCAAACAAGCTCAAATACAAAACGTGATTTTTGTTCCGGTTGTGTCTCAAATTCAAATTGAAATGCATAAAAGTGTTCAAAAAGTGTTGTGAAGTGTGAAAATCATTTGAATAGTGTAACAATTTTGAAAACTAATACAAAAAATTGTCCAAACAAGCTTATCGACGTTTCTGAATGGATTAAATATTGACAAAGGTTTGTATTGAAGATAATATTGTTCAAAATACGAAATTGTTTTTGGATAATTCATACTTTTAAGCTATAAGTTTGTGTCGGGACTTATCACGATAATTTTGCGTTGTCAATTGTGTTATTCATGTAATAAAAGTTGTTGTAAATACATGTGGCTTATGGTTCATATAATACACCGTTTTTCCAATTTTCCTTGCAAAGATCGGTAGCAGATAACTCAGTATTTGGAAATGAATTTTGGCTATTTTATAATTAAGCTAAAAAACCAATATATAAATCTTCTTTCAATTTATTAGTAATAAAACATATTTCCAAATAAAATATTAGTATAAAATCTTTAAATTAAACTCTGATTTTCGCATAGGCATTTGGGATCAAATAGAAATGATATGTTATTTTGACGCGCCTTCATTATGATATCTTATTAAATGTTCAACACTTCGAAATTCGAACATTATGAAGAACGAAGTCTGAAAATATCTTAGACAACTTTGCGATTATCAAATTGTTGCAAGGAAAACTATTTTTTCTGAAGTCCAAAGAAAATCATTTAAGAGATTTCATGTCATTCATGCGAAAAAGCCGGAAATCTATGCAATTTCAAGCGACTCAAAGCGCCTCAATTCGAACACAAGTCATTTAAATTAAAAGAACATACAACGTTGCAATCGCAATGCACATGGAATTGTGTCATTTATGTAAATGTGACATGTCTGTTTTTTTACTTATTTTGATTCTTTGTCAAGTAATAAATCATATTTGCATAACAAATTCGAAATCCAGTTGAGCTGCGCAACAAATTGGATTCAATTTGATATGCAACAAAGCTGCAACGCAGCAACAACAACAATAATAATAACAATAACAATGACGGCAACAGCATTTCAATCCGCGTGCAACAATTAAGAAATTACAAGCCTAAACAAACATGTCTATTTGGCAAAGAGAAAAAAAAAAGCGAAACAAAAAGTCCGATTTCAGTTTCATTTTATAAAATCCACCAACACATCGCCCGGGCCGTAATATCCCACGCCACTATGCAAATCCGTATGCAAATAACGTTTAATTAATCACTTCGACCTTTCCAATTCATTTGACGGGGGTTGCGCGAGCGGCGTTAAGATGGCGGGCGAAGGGTGCGCTTGGCGACTCAAAGGGTTCAAATAAAATCAAAAGTTAACTTCAACAATACACACAACAGTTACAACAACAACAACAGCTTTAAACAGTAGCAAAGCGTATTATGTGTGCGTGTGTGCGCGTGAGCGTGAGTCAGAGCAAAGATAAGCGATTGAAATGACTTCATAGCGTTAGAACTTCACTTCAGTTGGGGAATTCACCAAAAAACCAACAAAAAAAAAAAAAACAAAAAAGGTGAAACTGAGAATAAGTAAAAAAGCAAAGGAAAGCCCATGTGTAATGAAATCTATGAAGGGTTGAACCGTTAAACGGATCGGCAAGAGACAACGAAAGGAAAATTGCGATGCTGCGAGCCAAAAAAAAGAAGAAGACTTCTCTGAAACAAACAACTAAAAAAAAGGTTAACTTAAAAAAAAAGTACTTTGCTTAAAACGATTTGGAACAAAAATCGTTTTTCAGCTTTGAGTAAAAACGAATGAAAGCGAAAAAGCAAAAAATATGAAAAATATGAAAGATACAAATTTCTATGCTTTGTTGAGCTTATCGCAAATCTTGCCTGGGAATAAGCTCATTAAGCGTTTGCTGATGCGCAAAAGTAACTCGCTATCTATGCCGTTGTATCTGTGCATGTGTGGGTGTGTGTGTGTGTGTGTGTCCTTGTTGTTATTGGCAACCGACTGACGAAAAAATTATTGTCAATGTTAAGCGTTTTTGATATCAAATTTCAACCCTTGAGCAATTATTAAATGCCAACAAAAACGGCGACAAGTTGCGCCCCAAAAACGTTCGCCAGCGCCACAAACAGCACGATAATGCCAACACACAACCACACACAAACACACACACAGATACATGAGCAGCATTTAAAATTTAAACATCTTGGCAACATTATCCTGCAGCGAACTTGTAACGTAACTGATAGATATATACTCATGCAGTTGTATGTGTATACATATGCCTATGTGTGTGTTTTAGTGTGTGTGGCAACCCCACACATACAATGTTTATTTAGTATTCGTGTATTTGTATCTTTCAGCCTCCTTTGGTTTCGCTTGTGGCTTTGAATTTTGCTTTTTGTCTGTACTTTTGGTCTTTAAACGTTGGCAACACACACACACACACACTCACACACACTCACACATAGCTACTCACACAACAACACCCTTTTGAGGTTACTCTAAACTTTACTACATAATTATCAAATCCATTAGTCTTTACCCCACTAAGCTGAGCGTGTGTCTGTGTGTGAGTGTTTGTGTCTCTTCGAACTGTTGCCAAAGTAAAGCAATTTAAAGTTTTCTTCATTGTTGTAAAATACTCTCGTCTATGAAACATTAAACATTTTGTCTGCTCTGCGGTTTGCCACAACTGAGAAATGTTCGCACGGCTCGCTCCCTAAGAGTTCGCTCTCAGATCAGGCCAGGAAGTAAATTTATCTCGTACGCAATAAATACATAGTCGAAAAAGGCAGGCAGGCAAATGTGTCTGCACAGGAAACTTGAAAATCGTGCAAGAGTCTTTCTGCGGTAACCAACAAATTTAATGATACATTCAAATATTTTCACAGAAAAGCAAACAAAAATTACAACAAAACTAAGTAAGTTGCAAATTAAATGTGCAGCAGTTGAAAATGAGTGAAAAAATGTCACAACTTGATTTTTAATTAAATTTTCGCTGAGCTCTTTTACGCTTGTCAATTAATTCGTTGGATGCCACAACAGTTTTAGCTGTCAAAATAAACAAGTTTATGCATAAATCTTAAATACAAACGTGTGCCTGCGTGTGTGCGTGTGTGTGTGTGTGTGCAAAGTAAGCACACACAAGCATGCTAAACTTAACTAAACAAGTTTCTGCTTAGCGCCAACAGCGACGGCGCCGTTGACGTCGATGGCGCCCGCAGTTGTTGTTCAGCTAACGAGAAATGCTTAACATGAAAATGTACATTTTTTATAATATAAAAATAACATGAGAGCGAAAATAAAATGAAAAACAAAAATCATATTCCACACGACATCATGACCATCATGCATGTTAATTAATTAACGACACACACACACACACACAAACAAATGCAAATACAAGCACAAATGTGCCAAACATATTTGAATATTTGTACAACATGACGTATTATTCATATATATGTATTAATGCAAATATTGCAAGAATATGAGTTGAAAATTCGCCTGCAGCGTGTTTGTCATTAAAATCATTTGAAAATTATTACAATTCAAAACAAAAACCAAAAATATAAACAAAATGTAAACACATTTTCGCATAATTATGCAAATATTTAATTATTTTTTGTGACACTAATCAACAGATAAGTTAAAGTGTTGAAAAACGGGCAATTTAAATGTTATTATATTAATTAAAAACAACAAATAAAAACCGTAATGTTTATATGTAAAGTAAACATTATAAAAGTAATAAAAGTTAAGTATTTAAAATAAAGCAAAAAATCAGTGTTGAAAAGCGCAGAGTTGTAATATTTGTATTTTTTAAATATGCACAATTAGTTGACAGAAAGACAGTTTGTTCGTTAGAGAGGCCGTTAAACATATCAAAATGATACATATTATATAATTATATATAGAAGATAGGAAGGCGAGATAAGCAGCTAGACGGATCAATAAAGTGATAGATAGTTATCTATAGAATAAATAGTAAAATAGTTGAATGAAATATATAATATAAAGTAAACGTTCCAGTAATGAAACATGTCCCATAGATCATTACATCAAACAATGACAATTTTTAAAATTGGGATTTTTTTTGACAAATATGTGCCTCTTGAGAACAACGGTTACTTAAAAGAAAATATGATATAACAACAAAAAAGTTTCTAATAAGGTTTTTCAATTAGGAGTCTCTTCAACCCTAATTTTTAATGAGTAATATTTAAAAAGTAACAAACAATTTTAATTGATGGTTTTTCAGGAAATAATGACGAATTGAATTTAAATTGTTCCTTAACTAGTTAATGCATGACTGGAACGTTTATTTTAATGAGTAGCAGTATGAAAGATAGTTAGAAAGATAAACGGATAAACTTGTCATAAAAATGCAACACCGTTCATGGTCGATTTCAAAAGCCACGTTGCTTTAATTAATATAAAACAATGCAAACAAATAAAAACAAAACTGTTGCTTATGAATATAATTTTATAGTAATTATCTATTTTTTTTTTAAAGCACAGAATTTGCACATTAATTGAAATGCATGACAAAGTATTATTTTGTTGTTGTTGCTGGTCGTGGCTACCATTATGGCCTTCTGCACATTGTTAATTTATTTAATTGTGCGCACACAATTAGAATTTCGAATTTTTTTGCATTGCATGGCTTATTGCAATACGACGCCAGCTGCTGTCAGAATGCCAGCGAACACAGGAGTGAAAAAAGGAGCAGGAGACGGCGAGCGGCGGCAGCAAACATTGACAAGCAGAAATGTCACAAATCGCTGGCATAAATAATGATTGCAGGCATGCTGTCAGCCACTATCGATTGCAGTCAATGAGTGCGATCGAACGTCAGACCGGCAGTCTGGCTGCCTGAGCAGGCGCTCAAAGATACACATACGATAGATACAATTTAACTACGCGTGTACATGTCTGCAATTTCAAATAGTTTTGCGTTTGATTAATTGCAATTTGCAATGGAAATATGTGTGTGAGCGCCAACAAGAATTGAGGAGGAAATTTCATAGGAATCAAAACAAATTGTTAATAAATTAGTTATTTATTTATTGATTAAGTGGCGAGCGTTTCAGACATGAAAATGAAGTTATTAGGCATGTGAAAAGTTCGTTTGACTTTGACTTCAATACAAACTGCTATTTTGTGGAATTCATGGCAGGAATTCATACAAAAATCAATAAGAACAAATATTGGCGGCTTTAGGCTTATTAAAAATGCCGAACACGTTTCAAGCAACACCAGACAGACGCATAAATTTCAAATAAAATTTTACTAACTCACATACAATGCCAACGAAATGTATAGATGAGTGAATGTGGAATGCATGAATGCTACACAAAAATTAGGATAAGTCCTGTTAAAGACGCACGCACACAGCAACGACTTCAATTGAAAATTCTACCAAAAAGATACAAAACAAATACCAGGAGTGTGAAGTGGCACTAATGCAAGGTAGAGTGTGTGAGTCAGGTATATGTATAATGTATAAGAAGCAATGAAAGAAGTGAGAGGGGAAGCCAAACATTAACACGTCGCACAAGTAAAAACGAACTTCAATTGATTTCAATAATTTTCGTGGTTTTTCCAAAAGCAAATAACATTTTGTATGCAACAAACGTTACGCATAGCTTGTGTAGAACACGTTGCAAGGAAAATGCCAGGCATGAAGCGTAGATGAGGGTAGCGGCGGGCTAAAACACAAACAGTGGCAAAAAATGCAACCCCGGAAGCGATGAGAACATTTTCAATGCCAAACTCATCAGCAGTGGCAGCGACTGCGACTGCGACAGAAGGACATTGAAAATGTGCACAAGCAATTTTCACATTCATTTTATGCCATCATTAGTCGTGCCATTGCGCGCAGACAGAGCACGGTCACACTTTCACAACTCTTCAGTCACACAGACAACCCTGAACTCATTAAATATTTTTAAGCGTTACGCCCAAGCAAAACACAAAGCGTTCCTTTTCCTTTTTCCTCCGCCTTTTTTTTATTTTCCTTTTTGTAGAACGACCGCACATTACATGTCATAATTCAATGGTTTTTCGTGTCTGACACAAACATGTTTGCTTGCGCTTTTTATTTGCCGTGTTTTCCGTCCTCAATGGCCTTCATATTTGTTGGCCGCCATGTAATCCTCAATTTGAAATACGCGCGTCCTTTTTTAGTTAATTCAATTTTGTTGGTTGGTTTTTTTTCTCCTTCTTTTTTCTTATAATTTGCCGCATTGTTTTGCTTTAATAAAGCGTGCAACACAAATGGATTTCGAAATGTTTCGGTTGCAGTAAACGTGTGTTCTGCCGCTTAGTTGTTGGTGGTGACTATTAAACTATTATATTTTTTTTTTACCCTCACACGCAACGACATAAAAAATAAAATATAAAAAATAACAAACAAAAAATGTGTGCTAATGAAAAATGGTGTAGTGTGAAAAATTGTATTTTGAGGCGTAGACAATATTGTAACTAATCATATTGAAACGATTACAGAACAAAAAAAAAAAAAACGCATAATGAAAATAAATTTTGTAATATTCTTCTAACCTTTATACTTTAAAAGTCAAAGAGTTTTATTAAACTTTAGTTGAAAGTTGTCTTAAGTTCGTAGTACGCTTAACACAAATGACTTGTATCGACGCAGACATGATAAGTAGAAATCTTATTAAAAAACTTGGCAATGTAACACTTTCCGCACAATCATGCCAAACTAATTACGCGTATTTGATGAAACTTCAGTGAGAAAAAAGTAACAAAAAACGTCTGCTCATGCTGTAAGCAACACACACACACAGATACACAGATACACACAACAAAATATTGCTTGCCGCCACGACAGAGTTAGCAGAAAGAAAAAAAACTCATTAAGAAATTAATCAAAATTATAATTAATGGCAGTCAAAAGTTGAGCGCACTATCGATAGCTAGCTAGCTAGCTGGCTGGATGCTGCACATTGAGATACATGGTAGCGCTGTCGAGATAAGCGTTTTTACTTTTATTTTGTTGTTGTTGTTTTTGTTGTTAATCAAGCGCAAAGTTAAATAAATTACAACAAGAATGGCTTGAAAAATGTAACACATTTGTCAATGCTTGAACAAACGAATGAACAAGCTACAACCGACAACAACAACAACAATAACAGCAAATGAAGTTGAACCCTTTTCAAAAGATTACTTACAGCAAACCACAACCCAAGTTGTTGTGGCCGGTTCGGCAAGCTATCAAATGTTTTATTTGATTTGTATATTATATTGTATTAACTTTTCGTATGTATATATGTATCTGTATCTGTATTTCAACTGAGCGCGTCGAACGTCTAATGACTATCGAATGACGTCTCTGTGTGTGTGTGCGTGTGTGTGTAGCATTTGATATGCAGCGCGCTTTTGTGCTTTTGTTTTGTTCATTGAATGAAATCTGATGCCACGACATGAGTAAATCATAGACCTTAAACTCAACTTTTGTGGTCTTTTGCAGTGTGGCAAAGTGCGCGCGGTGTGCTGGGGTAAAGCAGGTGCTACAAGTTTATTGCCGCCTCAGTTGGGTTGACTTCATTTTGTTGCTGTCTGTTTATTGACGACCGCTGTGCATTTAATTTGTTATAATGTTTGACGAGCATTTACTTAATAACTTTATTAATAGTGCTGTCTTTTTTTTTTGCCTTACAAGCTCACAAACTAACAAAAACAAAAAAGGGGCGTAACTTGTAGTTAACAACGAAATTTGTAACGTTAAACTTATAATAACTTTTTGTATTTTTCTTTTCTTTACATGCTTCGTCACTGCCATAAAACAATAATAACAAAAACAACACAAAATTTTAGGTAAGTCATCATTTAAGTCATCATCATCGTCATCATCATGAGTATGAGTATGAGCATACTGTGCCTCATCAATATGCTGCACTCGTTAACGCACGTAATAATTTCAGTTGTAACAAAACTACAAATTAAATGAAATATTTTCGTAGCTCTTTTTGAAGAAGTCGTAAAAATCGCGCATAAAATCATGCTTAGCCAATTTGTTTTAATTCAATTATTTGAACATGCTTTTCATTCAATTTGCTTGACATGTCTCCGCTACAACAACAAACTGTTGTCTCACGCTCGTTGCAAAGCGTTTCGATACAATTCGACTTAAGTCATGTCAAGTCAAGTCAACTCAAGTCAAGACAAGTCCAACTTGCATTGCGTTATAAAAATTCGTTCTTTGAAATTAGTTTAAGCGCGCGACGTGCCTCAACGCTCCTGAGCGGCGCCCTTCTTCTTGTTGTTGGTTTTTATGTTTTTTTTTTTTGTTTTTTTTTGTTAATTTTTCCTTCATTTTATTTGGTTTTAATGTCAGCGACAACAACACAAACGCGTTGTAAATGCTAAATAAAATTTAAGTTCATGTTTAATGCTTTCAAACCAAAAAAAAAAAGAAAAAACAAATTTAAATTGAAGAAAAAATAAAGAAAAAAAAAAAACCTAAAACAATAAAGTTTATAAACGTGATTGGAAATTATTAAAGCTGTGATAAGTATTTGTTGCTTGCCGCGTTTTTGTTGTTTGTTGCTTTTTTATGTGTCTCTTTTTTTTTTGTATCAACATGAAAATTCAGTGGTTTTGGCGTTTGATGACTGTCGACGCTTTTAATTTTTGATTAATTAACTATTAATCAAACATAAAGCAAATCAAGTGGCAGTAAAAAGTATTTTCCGTTGCATGTCATTCAAGTAAATTAATCACGTCAAGTGTGTGTGTGTGTAAGCTTATGTGACTTGTTGCATTCGCAGCGGCACTTTAGTCATTTATCAAATACATATATGTATCTGTTTCCTCTTGCCTGCTAACACTTTATTGAATTTCAAATATTTCAATTGAAGTTTCGTATAAATGTTGCATTTCTTTGACTCAATATGTCAATGCAACACTTTCTCAAAAGCTGTCTAAGGCATAAGAAAGAGCAGCGAAGAGCTACTAAAGCAATGATAATTAATTGTCATGCAAGTAAGGCAGAAGGCAAGCGGCAACTGACATTTTTACTGATCCTGTTGATTAACGACTTTAAACAAGTCTTCTGCTTCTTCTTCACATTTCTGTTACTGCCTCTGCTCATATCACTATCACTAATGATGATCTGTTCTTATTGCGCTGCAAACGTATAATTTTCATAAGCATGCATGATCTGTTTTTGGGTCTCGGCTCTCGGCTCGGCGCTCATAAACTGCTTTATTTGCTGTATCTTTGTTATCGCCTCGAAATGTGCCGAAAAAAAAAGAAAAGAAATGTTTTTGAGAAATTGCCTGCACATGTGTTCTTATTACACACGAAGTTGCTTTTGACGCTTTGTTGAGCTCGTTGCCTTTTTTTCTGTTGTTGTTTTTGTTTGAGTATTAAATTTCATATGCGTTTGTTTTTTTTGAAAAAAAAAAAATATCACATGTTGTTTTGCGACAACATTTGACTGTCTTTATTCATTGGAATTTTTATATTGTCCACGTTTGTATACTTTCTGTTTAATTCATGCTTAAAAGCAGACCGGTGGCATGCAACAGCTGCATGCGTCGCTGGCAAGGCTGATTAGGGCAATGGGTTTTCTAACTTACGCTTTGTAGTTAATTAGAGCTGTGCGAGGCGACAGGTAGCGAGCCATGGCCTAAACTGTCTTTTAAAACAGTCACTTGATGTAAGTAAAGGAATATCTTTTGCTTGAAAAAATATTATTAACAATGCAAATCGATAATTTGCTGTCATCGAAACGCTTATTTATGTTATCAATGTGTGTAAATGCCTGTTTGCTCATTGCTTGTATGACAAACAACTAAGCGACGCTGTTTGCATTGCGCAAACACATGCGAGAGCGCACATGAAACAATTTCAAGTAGAAGAAAGAATTGCCCAATTTAGTTATACAAGACAGCAGAAAAATAAGCAATAAAATGAAAATGAGCCAAGCAAGCGGTGAGGCAGTCAGTCAGGCAGGCGGTCGAGTAGTTGGTTGGCCGTTTGAGCAGGTAGAAACAGATACAACGCGCGATACAGATACACTGAATTGTTGTAGCAAATACATACACACACACACATATGCCGAAAGAGCGCGTCAAGCGGCGCCGGCGCACTGTTGGCTTAAGGTCGTCGATACTTGATGTTGTTGTTGTTGTTGTTGTTGTTGCTGTTTGGCTTGACTTGACTTGGCGCGATTTTTTGTTTGGCTGCGATACAATAAATTGCCGTTTATTGGCAGCAGCCGAGTCGAAGTCAGGAAGACGGCAAACAGCATACAGCGTAAACTTGGCTTATTTTAGAGTAGCCGCTTTGGTGCAAACGCACTTGTAGATACACGCACAGATAGTGGCATATGTACAGCTGTGGCCACAGAATTAGCACACTTTCCATTAAATGAATAAAAATGCAGAAATGACTTATGTGCTAAGCTTCCTCGCTCTTAAGCATATTTACGTGAGATCTTAGATATTTGTTGGTATATTGGACATTACATTTTAATAAATAAGTAAATAATAAGTAAAAGTTTGGTAAAAGTTTTTTAGACTTTCGGTCTATTTTCATACTCAATATCGATTGATAAAATGATTAATAAAGAAGAATTAAGCAAAGTAATAGGTTGAACTGTCTCAGTTAAGAACCAAAAAAGAAGTGTCCAGCCTATAATGTGAGTTCTCAAAGTTTAAACGGTTTCATAAATAAAACATTTTTGGCAAAGCAACAGTTTCAATGAGTTTAAATACAAATTTATTAGCATTTTATGTCATTTTATGGTAAGTGTGCCATTTCTTTGACCACAGCTGTACTTGCATGCATACATGCGTCGATATTTATCATTGTTATTTATGCATGCGCGTATTTTACGCACATTTTACGCTTTAATTGACACACTCGGCATTTTTATGCAACTTTTGTTGCATTTAACATATGAAATGACAGCGAGAAGAAGAAGAAAAACAGAAGAACAAATAAGAAAAGGAAAATAAAAACAAAAACAAACCAACAACGAAACCAAGAAACAAAGCTCAGCAAACTTTAAGCGCTTTCAGTGCGCACATGATGCCACCAATGTTGTTGTTGTTGCTGTTGTTGTCAGAGTGTTGATTGGGTTGTTGTGTTGCTTTGTTGTTGTGTTGTGTTGTGTTGTCTTTGCCACCTTGAGTTATTAACAATGCATAATGAAGACAATTGTTGCAGGCAAATGCACTTAACCCAAATACGCTGATTACCCATGCCACTTTAGCTGGCATAATTTTGTCTTGCCACTGCCGCTTATGGCTTGCAGACAGACAACATTAAAACGACAAATCGAATTAGTTTCAAGCCAACTCAGTCGTCGATACATTCACTTGCCATAATTTGATTTGTTCGACTATTTTGGCACATGCACAATTTGGGCATAATTCAGTTACACAATCAATGCGTACACACACACACACACACACACACACACACACTCATGTATCTACAAGCATGTTCTTGTAACTACAAAAGTGCTTTAACCCAAATAGCTTGCAGCTATTATCATAGACACCCGAGGGCGTCTTTGTAGTCATTTATTCTGTGCCGCAAAGCAAATCACAGCAGAGATTTTTTTCTTTGCCAAACGACACCAAAGACAATTTACTCTACTTGACTTTATTGCGACAACAAAAAGGTGTGTCATTGTTTGACAGACATTAGAGAGAAAGAGACGATGAGTATGGAAAAAAAAAGCAAAAACAAAAATAACATAAACAAAAAGCGCAAGTTCTTGCTTTGTATCTGTTTTGTGTTTCTGATTTTTTTTTTTTCATTATTATTTTGCCAGCATTTGAGATACTTATGTGCGTTGTGTGTGTGTGTGTGTGTGCGCGCGCAAAGTGTCAAAGAGATTGATTGGCTTTAGTGATTTATCAGCTTATTTGATTCGATTCGCAGTTGAATGCTTGGCAAATGAGTTCCTTTTCAGCTTTTTGTTTGAGCATGAATAATGAAATGAAAAAAATGGTGAGGCATGCAAACTGAAAATGTATATTAATGAGCGCATTTATATGACTAAGTCGTCAATTTAGATTTCAGTTTGCTCAGCCACTGCATTCGATCATTAGTTATATGTAAATAAATCGCATTGAGTATGGCAAAAAGTTTGACATTTGAACTCATTGCAGTTATTTCAGCATTTGAGTGACAACGAACGAGAAGCAATAACTCAACTGACAATCGAGTGAATAAAATATGCGCAAAGAACAGCAAAGTGGGGCTGAGTTAAACAGGCAATACTTAAACGAGCAATCGGCACATATATGTACATTTATAGGAATCCCAAATTCATTTCGAGTAATTATATATTTTTCGTTGGTCTTTTTTTTCACCAATTAATTGCGCTTGTTCGCTCATATGTAAACGCATTAATGCGCTGAAATTTCGCCATGCACGCTTTATGAACTTCTTTCAACAAGCCGCATGCCTCATGCCGTTACATCATGCAACACGCCCTTGGCGCATACCGCGGACACACATGTACGTACGTACGTAGGTGTCAACAGACGTTGAAAACACACAAAATGCATTTCCTTTTGCTGCTTGATTTCGCTGCAGAACAACTTGAATAAATTTTAAAATGCACACAAGCCGCAAATGAGCATGAATCAAGCGCGCAAACGAGAAGTGTTTAATCATGTTCATTAATAAATCATTTATGGCAGATTTTTTTTTTTTTTCGCTGTCTTTCTTTTCTTTTCGTTTTTTTTCCTTGGTCATGGACATATTTTTGCGTATGCCTTACTTTAAATTTCACTCAACCCATCACCGCGCCACCAACATGCCCTCACTTGTGAGGCACCTTCAAGCCTTCGAATTCTTTGGCAAATTCATTTGTAGGTGCTGTTCAAACCAACCAAAAAAAATGGAAAAAAAAAAAAATCAAGCCTAATTGTTAATTCAGCGCTTGACTTATTTTTTCAGCGAAGATTAATTATCGTTTTGTTGGTCCGACAAAGAGCACGGCGAATTTCTTAGGAATTCTCATTGCTTATAGTATGCTTTTCGGAACCGCCCTAACAATAGCAATTTTAAATAAATTAAAATTTGTTTTATTGTTTTCAGCTTCTCTTTATTGTTGTTTTTGTTTTATTTTTCACAGCCACCAAAGTAGTTAATTCGGATTTAATGTATTTTTGAAGTTTGCCGCAACGCTTTTATACTCCTTGTCTATGAAAATAATTTTCTTATTAAAATGCCAGAGATGGTGTGAAAGATAGATGCTATTAGCAGTCAGATAGTTTTTATAAGCCGCGCTTATAGACATAATATCGTATTTAAACTAATCATGCCCGTGGCAAGTGCTCAAAGTGGGCGCCATTGTTGTGACTGCGCGATTATATAAACATGTATTCAACGGCGTATATAAAATTAGCATGTTGTTGATCATTTTTTACGGCTTGTCCATCATGCCATACATCATTCATCAAGTTGACATTTACATGGCTGATATTTTTTTCTTTTTGTTTTTGTTTTTGTTATTATGCTACATGACTTACAAATTTACATGGCTGAAGACATGGCTATTGGAATATTTATATAAAATAAAATAACACCATAAAATCTTGAACAATTTTTCATGGCTATGCTCTTTGTAGACTCGCGCTCAAGAATCTTTGCTTAAATACAAAATTCTATACGTACTCGAGGCTTTATGTCAAAAAGCTATGAGCTTACAATGCGTGCAGCGTTTATCGCTTGTTTCTATGGCTTGTTTTGTCTGCAAAATCATATTGAAATAAACGTCAGAAAATATCGACATCTAGACATCTCTGAAGGGTTGTAAAAATTGTTACTTATCTGAGATCTAAAACACTTCTTCGGTGGAACATTGTGCGCGAACAAAGCTCAGACAAAATGCATTTCGAAAAGAATATCATAAATCATGTTTTGATATGAGTAACTCAATTGTTTACATATGCTTAATGATTTCCGTTTCGTCTTAATGACGACTTTTTGTTATTGAAACCCCATAACTGCGGTCATTCAAAGTCATCAAAAGATCTTTAAAAACTACAAAGGAATAAATGCAGAATTATTGTAAAAAAAACAAAATTCCAACTAAAGTCAATAGAATTGACAAAGATCAAGTAAACAATGAGCGCAATAAAATGTTTGTTTGTCTTGTGTGCGACAACAAAAATTGAATGCTTTTTAGAGATTTGTTTTAACGGCAAACAAAAACAAAAAAAAAAAGCAACGAGTAAAAAATATGCTCATAATCACAGCCGAAAGATCAGTACAAGTTCAAAGACGAGTGCCATGTGTGCTTGTGCTGTGAGCTACACATGTACAAGCACACAGACGGACAGACGGACGGACAGCGCACAAGCCACATACCACAACAACAACAACAAGAGTAGAGCAAATTTAAGTTTATCGCTTGTTGTTGACGAAATTGATTCAAGGCGGTCTGTTGGCTTTTGAAGTTGCACAAACTTCGTACAAACATTAAAACAAAAACAACTGAACTGAAATGACCGAAGAGAAAAAAGCAAAGCAAAAGAAATAATATGTTTGAAAGCTGATTTAAAATTTCATGGCTTTTGATAACAAAACTAAAAATGAGGGTTGAAATTAACAAAATACATGAAGCGACTGCATTACGCTTAACAATACCACAACAACAATAACAACAACAACAACACAAAGAAAAGCAAATAAATGAGGAAAAGACAAAGATTTTCTGATTGGCAGCACATGATAAACAGAAGTCAGCATTTCGTTCGAAAGCATGTTTGTCAGTGGGCATGAGAAATGAAAGCGCTTATGCGACTGTAGCTGAAGATGAAGACAAAGGAGAAGCCGAAGCAGAACAAAGCTCATATTGCGCATACGCTGTGTGTGCGTGCGGCTACTGCGTAAATTGTTGTTGTTGTTGTTGTTGTTATAATTGAGCTACTGCGTATGCGCAGACGCACATAGCCATGCCTCGACTGATCTCAACTCGAAGCGTTCCATTTGTTGACCTACTTGACTTAATTAATGGCATCGACATCAATCAAAACTCTAATTGCATGCGCACGACTTTGCCTCTCGGCTTGACTTGGCTTGGCTTGTTAACAGGGCTTAAAAGGTTTACGCAGACAAACAACAAAGTAAACTTGACTTGTTTTAACGTTGCTTATTGGATTTTGCTTATTTGTTTTTTAAGCTTTTCATACAAACTCATTCTCATACATTGCTGTGTGGTCGTGGTCGTTGTAAAAATTTAATTATTAGATGCGTAGATAAATTAAAGTGTGTGTCTGTGTGTGTGTGTGTGTGTGTGTGCGTGCGGTAGGTAAAATAAAAATAATAATAATAATAAAATGTAATAAAAAACTAAAACCGACTTGAAAAATATACAAAATCTTTGAGTTGTTGCTTTGTTTGCCTTTTGGGCAAAACACATTTTTAAAGGCAAAAAAAAAAAAATCTCAGCTTTCTTGCAAAGACCGAAAACGTGACTTGAGCTTTTTCTGCTTTATTTGTTTCTCACTGTAGTTAAGTGAAAAATCGGGAAAAAAATTATGACAAGACATCTGAAGAAAGAAACATGATACGAAATGTTTGCCTCAAACAAGTAATTTTGCAAAAGCGTTAACAGCAACACTTCTTATACGTAGCGATGGCAGAGCAGGCAATCAAACAGACAGAGCGACAGACGACACTTGAACCACACGTTTTAAAGGCAGCAAATACAAAATAAGCAACAACAATTTTATCATAGTCATTGTCAAGTTGTTATTTAAAGCAGTTTATTGCCTACCGTCGTACCATCATTGTTCATACTCATGCCGAAGCGCTTCGACGATGTTTTGCTCATTTTTGTCGAAAGTAATTTGCATAAAATTGTTAGCCTTATTTCGCCACCCAAACGCGAAATTGGCAACAGCAACAACAAACACAACAACAACAACAACAACAAAAGTAACAAGAACTGTGAAATAATAATAAAAACAAAAAAAAAATGAAAGGCAAGTGAAATTGTATGAGGGAAGCGAAATTACATACATGACGCCATGATTTTTCCCTAACGGCAAGTTTGTTGTTGTTGTTGTTGTGTTATTGTCGTCGTGTCATAATTTCGTCAAGATGTGGCTGAAAATATAATTGAATATTTCGAACGGCAACGAATGGGAAATTGAAAATTTGTATTTGTATGTAAATTTTTGTTCACACACCGCACACCGCACACCCTCTCGTGTCAGCCGCAGCCTCAGCCAGTCAGTCAATATGAGTAAATGCATAAAGGTGTCGAGCATTAAAAGTGGCAAGGCAAGGAGCTGAGTGTGCTAAGCTAATGCAAAAATTAAATGAATTACAATGAAAAAACAGCATGCATAAATTTAACGTTAATGGTTTTTGCGGCAAACGCCATAAAGTAGGCAACATTTCACTTTAACGCTTCTCATCAAAGCGCAACTAATCACTAAAGCTTTGCAGCAGCTTGGCCGCTTTACGTCTTGGCCGCTCTTAGCCAATTTCCTTTTGATATGCAAAATAGCTAGCTGTAAAATAAAACGAAACTAAACGAACTAATAAAATGAAGGATCTTGTGCGGAAATGAGGCATAATAATGCTTTGAGAGTGACAAACACAAACACACACACACACACGAACACAGGGACACACCCATTTTCACGGCCAGTGAGTGCTTTGTTATTATTTTGGGTTAAATGGCGCTTAATTAGATTTCGCTGATATTGTTGTTGTTGTTATTGTTGTTGTTGTTGCTGTTGTCCTAACCGACCATTCAATGCGCTCTCTCTACACAACGCTCAACGTTCTTGCGCGATTTCTATGTTAATTTAATGATTTTTATGCAAATTTAATTTGCCTTGAATTGTGCCAATTCGCTTTGGTTGAGTGGACGTATGCGACGCTCGAGGAGCCAGCAATTCCTTGCCATGCACAAATGTACAAAAAGCATTTTCTTGTTCTGCTTTACGGGCAAGAAGACCAAAACGACTGATTTGCACGCTTATTTAAACATTCGCTTAGTTTTGTGTCTCTCTCTGGGTGTGTTTAAAAGCAACACTTTAAAAGCGCATAAAAATTTTTACAGCCTACTTTAAGGCGTCGCTTATATTGATTTCACTTCAAGCGCGTATTTTTGTAAATGTCCGACACTTTTGTCACTCTGACAATTTTAGTACCAGACAAGTGTCGCCAATGCGAAACTTACAACATTCCGACAACATTGCATACTTTCGGGCAACTTAAAAGCAACTCGTCCAAAAACCACAATATAAACATACATTTTTTATGGACACGCGCATAGACCAAAGACAAACCTAAGTATTTTATGGTCATACATACATGGTTGTCGCTTTATTTTCTAACGAAACGTGTGTGTGTGGGCGGCGCATAGTTGAGCCCTCAGCCCCCTGCCACCGCCACTGTCACTAAACTAGTAAAGCGTAGGCGACGTTGCGACAGACACGCGTTGCAGTAGTGCGAAGATATATGGCCAAATAGGTGAATGAATCAGCAGAAATGTGTTTTTTATGCCAAAAAGAAATGTGCAAAAGGCCAACGTACACATAAACTCGACAACGGAAGTGCGGCCTATGCACGTGTGTGTCTGTGTGTGTGTGTGTGTGAGATACATAGCGCTGCTGTTGGGGCGTTTGTTGCGCTGGACGTCGTGCTCTGGTGAGGGTAACAAGCGATACACCAACACGTTTTTGTAACTTTGCCAAAATAAAAGGAAAAGAAACACAAAAACAAAAACAAAAAACCCCAACCCCCATTGTTGTTGTTGGCTCACACTGACAACGTTGTTAGGACGTGGACGTGGACGAGGACGAGGACCAAGGGTGGCCTTAATTTATGGTCAACATTTAGACGTGCGACTCGCATGTATGTAAGTATGTATGTGTGCGTGCGTTACGTTGTGGACGTCTGGGCTCCAACACAGCAACAATAACAACAACAGCAACGCGCTTGTGTGCTTAGCCTTTATCAGAAAATGTTACAGTCTGCTTACAGGCGCATTGGCATGGAAAATAATATTACATTTTCATTTTCATTGAGCAAGTGGCGGCTGTCGGCCGAAAAGTATGCAATAGTCTCAAGTCGAGTAGCCCTGCTGTTTATTTTATGACATGTTTTTCTTTCTCATTTTTTTTTTCCACTGTTTTGTGGGGCTTTCCGTTGCTGCCCTTTCTTCGTTTTTTTTTTTTTTTTTTGCGCACGGTATACGTGTCAGGTGAAAGTCATTATGTAGCTTAGGCAGACTGCTGTGTGCATGCAAGAAAGAGATGGCGCTATGAACAAAAACACCAAAAGAAAAAACTTTGCTCAAGAAAACGACAACGCAGCAAAAAAGCAGTAAGCAAGCCAGTGTGCAGAAGCAGATGAAATGGGGGGTGTGGGGTAAAAAAATGGCATGTTGGAAACCCTCGCTGAAAGTGCTATATTATGATTGCAAATGCGCGCATGAATAAGTATTTCATGTTGCCCGAAAGGTGAAGTTAAGCGAAGTGAGGGTGCCATCATACACACATACATATATAAAATAAATACATGGTCAACGCCTAGAATTATGCCATGAAAAATGTTATAAAAATGAAAATTTTGCACTGATAGCATTTGTTAGCGTCACAACATGCTACTTGTGCCTTTTCTTTTTCTTTTCCTTTTTCATTTTCTTATTATTATTATTCTTTTTTGTTTCTTTTTTTTTTTTGTCCGTCATATTTTATTTGCTTTTTATTTATTTTATGCTTTGCTGTCTTGCTTGCCGCATTGCTTGTCTCTTTTCAACGGAAGGAAGTTATTTTGGCCAGCTTAATCGCAGGAAATGACATTGCGGCGCTGCTTGACATTTCGTTGGCATACATTTATGTACTTCCTTTGCGCTCTTCGTGTGTTCTCCGTCTTTTGTTTTGTTTTGTTTGCGTAACTTTGCGAATTACTTACTTTACTTTCCTGCCGCTGACCTTCTGGTACGCCGAAATGTATGCATGAATTTTGGTATTTTTTTTTTTGCTAATCAGTGAACAAACCAAAGTTATTTCTAATTGTTGCTTTGACTTGTGCAACATTAATTTTCCAGCCATTCATGTATTTTTGTTAGTTTTCATTTGTGTCAACGCTTGAGTGCCATGTCCGACCGACCATTCATACGTTCAGCCATGTGTCAAAGAAGTTTCAATTCAGTCTTTGCATTGAGCAAATATCTTTGCTTCGTTGTTGCGTTGTTGTTTGTCTATGAAATTTCATTTCCTGCTTCGCAAAAATTGTGTGCGTTATGCGTGAAATACTATGAATTTTCACCATCCCTCGGCTTAAGGCACGCACCCCTCATTTGCGGCTGTCTGTAACGGTCTCTATCGGCTGGTCTGCCTGCCTGACTGCTGCCTGGGTGTCTGACTGCCTGTCTGTCTGTCTGCCTGGCGTACTGTGCCTTTGGTACGTCCATTGTTCTATGCCTAATTTTCACAATACTGTCATTGGTATGTGTTTTATTGGATTTTTCCTATTTTACTTTCCCTTTGACAGCCAGACAAAGTTCATGGGCGCCCGCCCAGACATTGTTCGGCTGCGCATTGTAACGCTGAAGCAAAACCATGTTGTCGTGCAGTAATAGAAATACGGTCGATTCTGTCTCTGGGAATTTGATGTACTTTTGACATAAAGTTTATTTGTTCTTTTAATGCGTTTTGCCGTTTTTGCCCAATTTTTATATTATTTGCTTTTATTTTGATGAAATACAATTTGGCAGCAACAACGACAGGCATAGACAATTGGATAAGGCAGCCTGACAGGCGGACAGACGGCCAGACAAATTTATACATACATGTATATATTATTTTATTTATTGCTTATGCTCATTGATTAATTAATGTTTCTTGTTTTTGCTTCTTTTATTACAGGTGAGTTGTATTGTATCGAGACTATGATCCATTTTACTTTGTATTTGCCGCTTCCAATTTGTAAGTAACTATTTAAATATTTCGCTTAGTCTGCTACATGTGCATGTGGAATCCACAAAAGACACACACATTCCACGTTGTTGCACTGCGGCATGAAGCTGCAAGACATGCAGAGCACACTCAAGGCTGTCTGTAAATACCATTTTGTGTGTGTGCTTGTATCTATATATAAATGCAGCATAAAGCAATGATCTTCTATAAAAGAATTTTCATTTTTTATTTTCTGATTTTTCTCTTGAATGTTGCTACAATCTCTGTACTTCTAAAGCACTGGAAACGAGATGCTGTAGAAACTCGTAAAGAATTTCAAAATAAAAAAAAAAAAATAAAAACGAGAAAGAGAAAGAAAAAAGAAATCAGTACACAATTCATTTGCTGCTTCATTTGACAAACATATGCTCAGTCAAGCACAATTTTGCTTTTGATGGCGCAATGTGCGATACTTTGCTCGCTGACGCTTGCCATTTACATACACACACACACTTAACCACTCAGCATATGTGCACATACAGCTGTGGACAAAGTAATAGCACACATTCCATAAAAGTATAAAAAATATGCTCACATTCTGATTTGCTGGTATTCTTCCATTGAAAAAATGTTGTCTTAAGGAACGGATTGCACATCAACAATCACGAAAAGTTGAGCATCACCAGTCACTGAGGCACTTTCGCACACTTTTACCCGACCCTTTCACGACATTTTCCACATTAAGTTTCGATTTCTTTGGTCGAAATCATAGGATTTGAAGTATCAAGCATTTGCTTTCAGAACCTTTGCCTCACGCGGACGATCGAGCATTCTTCCTCTAAAGCATATTTACGTGAGATCTAAGATACTTGATCGTATTTTGGACTTTATCATTTAATACAAATAATTTTGTTTTTTATTTTTTCGAAAGAAAATTATATTTCGCTGCTAATCAAGCAGAATTTATCACAAAAAATTGGATTAACTGCCTAAATTGACTTGGTTGTGAACTCTCAATGCTTCATCGATTTCATAAACTAATTAATATTAAGTTGTAAACTTTATAGTAATTTTTAATTAATACAGTATATTTCAATATCAAAACATTGTGCTATTTCTTTGTCCACAGCTGTACACACACCGACTTGATGTAATTGGTTAGCAAAATGCTTAGAAGGTTGAAATGTACATCTAAGCACGAGTTTTGCGCTATTGAAATTGCTTGAATATTTTACTTTTATTGCGTTTTATATCATGTTTGAAGTGGAAGAATATTTTAGCGTTGCTTATCATTTATTTGAAAAGAAGAGTTTAAGAAACATTTTCCCGGTTTTTCTTTAAATTCTTTAAAACACAAAGTGATTTTTATAAAATATCATTAAATAAAACACTTCAGACGTCAAACATTATTGACATGCAAATTAATTAACATAATGGAGTTTATTAACACTCATTAAAAATTCAGCATTGCCGTTCTATACAATTTATTATATCATCACACAAAATACTTTCGATTGAATTTGATTTGTTTAAAGATATGTTTTTGCATTTAAGTACATCGCATTTTTCACATATTTGCACATGTTTTCATGCTTTAAACGCTTCAATTTTAATTGAATTTCAGTTATCGGACAAAAAATTGATGCATTGTTGTTGTTGTTGTTTTTTGTTGGCATACATCAATTTTGCTTTTATTATTTTTGCATAAATTGCATTTTAAACATAAGCCGCACTCGAAGAGCATGCAAAATTTTCATTAATTATTTCGCCGTGGGCACTTTTAATTACCACAATTTATTCAAGCGTTCGACCCTTTTTTCAGTGCTGTGCCACTTTGGCAGACATGCAACTCGTTTTTCTCGTTCCTTCGTTCGTTCTTCATATTTTACATTTATAAACATTATTTTTATAAACGCTTGAGCAAAAAAAAAAACAAAGGCATGTACTTAAAAATAAACATTCCAATACAAAAACCGGACTGAAATATTTTTTTATATATTTTATGTGATTTTTAAAAGAAAAAAATATAAACGATAATTTATGGAAAGTCATTAATTAAAGCAAAAAAATGCTTTAATTGACATTCAAGTGTATAACTTTTGTATGATAATGCAAACAAAAGTCAACTGTATCCAATTGTTTGTGTAAGTTTTAAGGTAAAATTGGAAAAACTTGATCCACTGTACGTTAACATACTTATTAACAGACTTTTAATACGTTAACAGTACAGATTTAGAATAGTATGTTATGTAGGGAAAAGCTATAATGTTCGTTCGTAGTAACAAAATACTACAAGAGACACTCAGACACACAAGATCAATGCCACAGTCATGATCGAACATTTGTCATGATTGATTATAGCAAACCAAAAGTGGATAAACATCTTTAAATCAGCTTCATCAGCGGAAACATGTGAAAAAGACAACACTTTAAAGCGCCTCAAGCATTTAAAGTACACTTCAAAAGTATGTCACCAAGTGTAGACACACACATACACACACATAGAGACAAAAATAAATTAAAATTCTTTGCTATTTGAATAAAATGTTGCTCAAAAGCATTTTCCGCAGGCTTCAAAAGCCAAGCACTTGGACCGACTGACGCAACAACTGTTCGAACATGTATACCGATTTTCTCTTCTGAGTGAGTGTGTTGTACGCCCTCGCCCCTTCGAGTGGCGTACATTAAAAGGGCTACAAAAAGTTTTTCAACACTCCATTTCAATTATCAGCAGCACACTCAGCACTTTCACATACATGCATATAGATACATAGATACATGTGACTTGTACACTTGAGGCGCACTGAGACTCATTGAAATCATGTCGCCGAAAAAATGATTTCCGCCAAAAACAAAATCCCATGAAAGAAAAACAGAAAAACAGAAGAGCAGACAAAGTGCTGTGTGGCTGGGAAAGGCGAATGAGAACGCTTGTTGGCGACAGTTGCTGTTGTCACTCAGAACAGTTCAACGAACGACCAAACGAACGAACGCCTGAAGATACGCCAACAAATGACTCCCCTACTGACTAGTGAAACAGCTAACAAGGTGCAGGGGCGAATTGCAGGGACACAAAATGTGCATGATTGTATTTTGCTTGTCTTATTTATTATTGTTATTATATATTTTTTTTTGTTGTTCTCTGAAATTTAAGTAGAACGCACCCTAAAGGTTAATTTGAGGCGCTTTGTAGTTGTGCTTGTGTTGTTGCTGTTATTATTGGTGGTGTTGTTCCTATTGCTTGGGTGTGTCAGTGACACTAACACACGCAGACTCACGCACGCACGCATGCATGCATGTAAGCCAACAAGCTCACGCCTTGCCTTGAGGTTATAACCGTATTTGTCTGTCTGTGTGCCTGAGGATTGTTAGGAATTATCAGTGAACCGCGGCAAAAGGATGTAGGGTATTAATCGCATTTCATGCGCAGCATCTAAGCTGTTTCAAATAAGTGTAAAGCAAATTGTTTGTCTTACTCAAAGTTGCTTATATACCAAACAGTCTGCCTGTCTGTGCAAGTGTTTATGTGACTTACATATATCAGTTGTGTGTGTGTGTGCTTGTGCGTAGGCAGTTGTTGTTGATAAATTTCAATGATGACAAATAAATATTAAAAAGGATGTCAACTGTGTGCGACTCAAAGGAAGTGTAACGAAATCTTTGACATATGTGCACTTTTTGACGACAAAGCAAGCAAGCAACAACAAGCGAGCGAGCGACAAACGAACAACAAAAGACCAAACGAAAGACAGAGCGAGCGAGAGAGAGAGCGAGACTGAAGGCGAGTAACGAGTCATGCTCTCCTGCTTAATTTTTATGCTAGCTGATCTTTTAGCGCTGATTATGTTTCGTTTCCACTCACTTCATCTCGTTTCGTATACTGCTGTATGCCATGTGTGTGTGTGTGTGTGCGTATGTTTGTGCAGTGAACTGAAGCTGAGTTGAATCAGCGACGTCAAGTCGAAGTCGACGCATGCTATGTGTGTGGGTTGATTGGCTTATACGCGTTCATATCTGCGTATCTTGCACACTTTATGCGTTGGTTGATGCTTTTCGTCGTTTTCGTTTTCGTTTTTGCTATCATTATTATTTTTTTTTCACTTATTCTCTGCTCTGCTTTGCTTCGGCGCGGGGGCATGCACCGACGTTAAAGTGTTGCCGACAACGATGATTTTCATCGTTTTGCTGATGACGCTAATTTACTTGATATGAAATTGTAACAGCTGCAGTTGCCACACTCAAAAGCCATCCGAACAACGCACAAAAACAAAACCAGCAAAGGATGCTTTGACGACGGGGTTGAGCACCGACGAGCGTAGGAAGATTTACTTAATGGTTTTCTTCTTATCAAGGATAACGCTCAGTGGTCTTAATTTGCTGTTTTTATGTGATTGCCACTTTTTTTTCCCGTGCTACTCTTCCTTCTTTAAAGTGACTTCTTTACGTTTGAGCGACTGTAAGCCAAGCTTGGTTAATTTGAGTGCTTGGCAAAAGGTCAAACACTTTGACCTTAGTTTGGTTATAGTGTTGCACGCAAAGTGCATCTGCTGAGTGTTTGAATTAACAGATTTCAACGCCAAACATTTTGCATTTTATTGCGATGTGTTTGCAGAACGAACTTGTCCTTGAAGTGCAAGCGAGCGAACCACGCTTTTTTACGGCACATAACTTGCAGACGACAGACTTGCTTACGACCCTTTTGTTTTTATGCAACATATAAAAACTCGTAGCATGAAATTATAGCAAAATGTAAAAGAAAACAATGGCAATGGCACAGTACAGTACAGTAAAGCCTCAGCAGCGTTGGTGCGGAGTCTTCGACAATTTCGACACTTCTTTCATGCCATGTAAGCGCCTGGTGCACTTGGCCATATGTTGAGCCACTTACAACACTTGAATGCGTTCCAGACACGAAATTACTTGCCTTTTGTATGCGAAGGCACAAACACAGCAACAACAACAACAACAACACACACATACATGAAGTAAGGCAAACAACGGTATGCAGGCGCCTTTCAATGTTTTTATAACATGTCTGTTGGCATTAAGATATCAAAACCGCCCAAAGCAAAAAAAAAAAAAAAGTATTGCAACGCAACGAATTGAAGCGCAGTAAAGCGCATGTGACAAGGGTGCGACGTGCAGCAAACACAAGGCAACAAAAAATAATAGCGTACCGGGAAAAAGTCTTGCAAACAAATAAAAATCGATTCGCCTAGGCCGACCGCCATACTTGTATGAGTACAAGCTTCCGTTTGTCGCGCATTCAAACCTCCTGCTCAGGCAGGGGGGAGTTGCTGAAAAGTGAAAACCGCCACAAACAAAAACAAAAACATGTATTTGTAGAGAATTTTACAAACTTCTGCCATGCTGACTCACTGACTTGTTTGGCTTTGCTTGGCGACGCCTCAGCAAAGACACGTCGACAGACAGACAAAGTAAGAAGGCAACAAACAACAACAACAACAGCAATCGAAGCGACAAGCAAAAGTGAAAATACGTTCCTGAAGTCGTTTGTGCGTTGCCTTGATGACAATGATGGAAATTAGCGGCTTAGCACGCACTCGAAAGCGACTTGAAAGCGATATTGTTGTTGTTTGCGAAGCAACCTTCAAGTCTTTCCAAGTCAACTCGAGTGTCTTCTGCCTTCGCACACATGCAATCAACGTGAAAATGTTCAATAATTCTGCGCGCTGACATGGAAAATGAGCGTTTGTTAATTGTCGTTGTGCTCCTAAATATCTTCTAATGCGCCGCGCACTTGAGTCAACACACAAGGACAGCTTTGCTTTTTGCCAGATTTGTTTTCAATAAAAAGAAACAAAATATTCCGAGCGGCAAACAATTGCTGCGATAATGTCACGTTCATGTTCTGTCTGCCACAACAGACTGAAGCAAAAGTATTTATTTGTTTTCTACATTGTTGTTGTTGGTGTTGTTATTGCTTGTCTGAATTACTTTCAACCCTAAAAGCAAAACAAAACCAGAAAAGGCGCTTTTTTCGGCTTTCTCGAATCTTATACACTCTTGCAAGTATCGTTCCAAACACTTCTATTGAAATCATATAATTTTTTAAAGATAAAGTGGCGTTTATTATTTCTTTTCAATAAAACAATGCATTTTGCAAACTTCTTTCTCTGCTGCTTAGAGGGCAACGCCATTTTTAAGCTTTATATATAATCAAGTATCTATAAAACACACAATCTATAAAATGCACAAGCAAGCATTTTTTCTAATTGGAACCTCAATTTCGACCGATCATGCCCATGGCTACAATGAACCGTTGAAGATAACTCTGATTTATACAATGCCTGAAAATATACAAAGTATAATTTTGCAATAACTTTAAAGCGCTCATCCCGTCCCATGACAAAGTTAATATACTCTTTTTGCAAGCGTACAAAAAGGTAAGAATATCTTACAGAAAGTTGTGTCGTCAATTTGAAATTCAGTTGCGAAAAGAAATAAATTTTTTTTCATTTCTTGTCTGCAATTCTCAGCGTAAATGAAAACACCTTCTTGCCGGTTTGTTTTTGCGTCCCTCAGTATAAAATTTGTGCTTGGCATGAGCGCGACCGACATGGTGTTTGAATAAGTAGAGCAGATCACGTGCTTGAATTATGGCTTCGTGCAAATCAACTGTCAAAATGATATAAAACACGCACGAAGACAAACAAAGAAATTTGCAATTTTGATATTTGTCAGATGATCAAATAAATTTTTATATTTATTTTCATTTATTTATTTTTATATATTTATTTATTTTCTTTTTGTTGCTGTTGTCATTTGTGACGACTTGATTTATGTTGCATAATATTAAAATATCAATCAGTGTGATTTTTTTTTTTCGATTTTTTTGTTTGCTCTTCATATTTATTATATTAGTTGAAGTTGAAAGAAAACAACAAAACCGCTAACAAATTGTTTATTTTTGTTTCACACACACACACACATACATGCAAGCCTCGGACATGCACATAGACATTGACTTTATCACTGAAAAATTTATGATATTTCACATTTTGTTTTATAGAAAAATTAGGTCAACTTTTGTGCCACAAAACACAATAGAAAAACCCCGCAATTGTAATGCATTTTATCTAATACATTTTTCTTACTTTGCTGTCTCTTTTTTGTATTTTTTTAGATTTATCACATGCACGCCCGAAGTCCAAATTAAAGCGCTTGATTATCACAAAGCAAACAGGTATTTTTTTTTTCACTTCTTTTTTTTTTTCAAACCATAATTTATTTAATTAATTAAAGTAAACTTCGTAGAAGACTCAAGAGACACACTCAAAATTTGTGTTATCTGTGAAGCAACAGTGACATTTTGATTGAAAAACACATGCAGCGTGAGAATATGCAAGGCGGCATTACTGCATGCGTATCACAGTACTGCGACGATGCAGTACTGCGCTTCAAAGAGTTTCGGTTTCGTGGTTTTGCTTTTGTTATACGTTCAAGAGCAGAAGTAAACTTTGAGCTAAACAAAAAAAAAAAAAAAAAAAAGAAAAAAAGTATTGACAGTTTGTTTATAAATCGAAAGAAAAGTTTATATTTTCTATAGACAAAAGACGTGCAACGTGCCAAAGGTGAATGCCGGTGATAGATGACTTTACAGTGCGCAACTTCACCTTTCACTCAACGTGTTGTTCGCTGCCTAAGATAAGCCAAACTTGCTCAAACAAATACATTGCACTTTTACTAAACCAATGCGCTTGTATCTCTCTGTGTGTATGTGTGTGTGTGTGTGGTGTGGTGTGTGCATATGTCAGTGATAAGTGTTTGGCGCCATTAATCATTCAGCATATTTATTACAAAATCAACGCATTCAGTTACCCTTTTGCCAAGCCATGTCATGCTAAAAACGTGGCATAGTATATATTCGACGCCACCTTCGCACATGTACACAGACACACACACACACACACATACATAATAAATGACTAACTGACAAAGTTTATGTCTGAACGATTCGAGCACTAAAACTGATTGTCTTTCTATCTAACAATCTAACCATTCGACTGACTCTCTGACTGACTGACTGACTGACTGACAGAACTTGCCTGAAATAAAAGAAAAAAAAATAAAATATATACAAATACAAAAACAAAGCTGCTTATCTCTGCTGAGCGCCGCTTTTGTTGTGCTTTGCGCGATAAGTTCTGATTTGATTTTGATTTAATTCAATAATAAGTCATAAAGTGTTTAAACATCAACAGCAATAAATGCATAAAATTATGTGTGCCAGTTGACATTTCTAAGGCAAAATGAAAGCCAAATAAATAAATAAATAAGTGACTGAAATGTGTGCTCAATACTTGAGTTGGCTTGACTTGACTTGAGTTGAGTTGAGTTGACTTGACTAATGCATTTGTCACTTGCAGCTGTGTTTGATTCCCCGTTGAATATTTGATTTTGCGCAGAAGACAAACTCAAGTCTTTACCACTTTTCTTGCGTTTTGAAGATATGCCGCGTTTTTTGTTTTTGCTTTTTGTTTTTGCCTTTGCTTTTTGCCTTTAATTTAAATGTCTTCATGTTAATATTTAATTTGATTAAAACGCTTATCATTATTGACTTGCGTGTGTCGTCAACGGCAACGGGAACAGTGACAACACATTTGTCGGCAACAGATCAAAGTGCATGTATTTGAATAAACGTTGGGTAAACTCATTACTTAATTACTTCCGTCTGAGATTAATGAAAATAGGTTAGTTCCGTTAAATTGGTATTGGAAACTATTAGAGTTGTGGAAATTTCGCTGCTTCAGTGTTATATAACGATTATAGTTGCTTAGCACACTCAAGACTTGGCTCATTTGAACGTTAAGCGTATTGAGTCTGCTTCTAATACATGTTATTGCCTTTATTTTCATTCACACACGCACAAACAGCTGTGGCCAAAGAAATAGCACGCTTTACATAAACTCATATAAAATGCTGAGTAGCATGTGCTGATTTTCTTGTTATTATTTCAACAAACAAATTCCGCTGGCGCGACTTTACAACAACAATCACAAATATTTGCCCATGCCCACTAAAATGTATTTCTCTGAAATGCTTTTGAATTGGTACCACGATTTGTCAATTACTCTATTGGACAAACCATTTTCACTCAAGCCGCTTCGCACACTTTTACTTCAGTGCGTTAGTCAAGCATGCTCTTTCACTATATAATCATTTTCAAGCCTTCGACGTTCGAGCTTTCTCAGATAATTGAAGATATATCGCACATTATTCATAGAAAAAAATGTATTATTTTCAAGTCTTTCGAAAGTTTTCCAACATTTTATTTAATTCATGTAATGAGTTATGTTTTACTGCCTATTTTTTTGCACAATATCGAATGAAATTTAAACAAGATGAAGAAAAAAATTGAAATAGAAGTGTGCTATTTGTTTGGCCACAGCTGTAAATAAGACACTTTGATTTGATTACTTTTTCAATGCGCACGCAAACAACATTTGTGCCTGATGAACATGCTCGCTGTCTGCCACTGCCCGCCCTGCCACAACTAAGCTTAAGCTTGCCACAAATAATCCAATTTGATTGAACATGATGCATTTAAGTTGATGATAGTTTAAGCGCGCCAAATTGTTAAATGCAACAACTTCTTCAACACCCACTGAACTGAACTGAACTGAAGGGCATTCAAGCTGATTTCCTTACCGCAAGTTAAGCGCACACGTTGCCATAATTACAAGTGCATACACAAGTCCTTCAGACACACACACACATGATTGCTTCGCAGCAAAAAATGTAATGTAATGTAAAATAAAACAAGGCAAGCCAAGCCTACGAGCGAGCACGAAATGCGCTCAACAGGTTTATCATGGGGCAAGAGCCAAGTCGCGGCAGCAAACGAACGACCTCAAACTAGCAAGCGAGCAAATTGCAACAAAATGTGGCAATCCAAGCGAAATCGTTGCCAGAATGACCACCGTCGCTGCTGAGGCACATTGCCGATCGTGATATGTCCGCACCGCCTGCTTTCAACACACCAGCGCGAAGCAGCGCAGAGCACAACACGACATGACACGACCAAGACTTGGGCTTGCAACAAGCAACGTGCAACTTGCAATTCGCTGAAATGCGGTCTAAGTTGTTAGTTGCCGCAAGTGGCAAAAGAATTTGAATAAAACTTCATATAAGACGCGCTTGAATATAATTTCAAGTTCATGTTGTTGCTGTTGTTGTTGTTGCTGTTGCTGCGGGGCAGCTACGAACTGGTCAGCAGCCCAAGCGAGGCGTTGCGAAATCTTATTTCAACGTTAATTAGTTGCACATTGTAGAGAAAATTAAATGCGCGCAGGAAATGAACAAAACGCATCTCATGCGAACTTGAAGTGTGTGCGCTTGTGTATCTGCGTGCATCAAGTGTCAACCATGCTGCGAAATTAACATAATTCTTGCACCTTCTTGCCGCTGCTTCAACGCTTTTGCGTCAATAATTTCCATGCAATTATCGTTGAATTTATGCCGAACGACGCACAGAAGGCATTAATTATGGCCAACTTGTTTGGTCGTTGGCCACAAGCAATCGAAACAGTGCCGCTTCATTGCGTTGCTTGTTTTTTGGCAACTTGTGTGAGGCAGCAATTTTCTCACTGATGTCTCGTAAAAGTATCTGTCAGCCGCATTAACACGCGCATAATTGACCGCCGTCGCTTACCTTGTTTTAAAGCCTTTGTTTTTTGTTTGCCACAGCCTTGATTGATGTTGATGTCGTTGTCGTTGTTATGCTTTAATACATAAATTATTGCAATTGCGTTGCGTCATGCGGCAACTTGTGAAGCTTGTAAATCATTTAAGTTGTATAAATATTTCGACGCACAAAATTCTTTCTTTCTTCCTCAATTCAATTTTGCTTTATTTATACATTTGCGCACGTTTGAAATTCGCCTTTTGGGCGTTGCAACTTTAAAATGCATGAAGTGAAAAATTTATTGCGTAACATAATTAAATTGCGCACGGCATTATTGGCAACGCAAAGGTGCACTAAAAGCCTAAAAGGATTCTTTGGCTTGCCAACTCCTTTGTGCTTTCGCAACAACAACGATGATTGCCAAGAATAAAGTGAGAAGCTTCTTTTGTGTTGACTGCTCACGCTTGTGTGCGTTGATTGAGCTGACAAGGATTGACAATTGAATTTGCTATTAGAAAGGGTTAATGGCAACGGTGCCGATTGCTGCCTAATTGTTGCCTTTAGCATAGAAGAAAAAAACCGAAAAATGGCAAAAAAAAAAAAAACATGTGCAAAGTGAAGTATATAAATTATTGGCATGTGCTTAGACGCCTTCAATGTGAAGTTGCCGCACAAGCAAAGCAACCAAAAACAGTTAACCATAGCAAATAACCGTAATAATTCAAGTCAAAAACTTTTGGCCAACAGCAACAACAACAACAAAGGCAACAAAGGCAAAAGGCGCTGAAATTGCGCGATGGCGTTGAACTTTGCCGACCCACTTTTGTGCGTATGCCAACAACAACAACAACGAGCCTTCAATTGAAAATAAAATGTGCAAAAAAAAGGCTGAAAAAATGTGTCAGAAAGCAGTGAAAAAGTCACATGAAAAACGTATTTCAGCGACATTCATAATAACGCAAACGCCTCAAGCGGCGCAGCGAAATGTCGTCGAAATGTATGAACTCAAAGCTGAGATTTATGAGCGTGCAGTCAGCATACCAAAAACAACAACAACAACAGCAACAACAAAAAGTAAAGAGAAAAGCAATGAAAATAATGTAAGCAAACAAAATCAACAAAAAACTGCTGAGGCGTTGAGACGCTTTCCACACATCAACTTAAAGCGTCTTAAAGCAACGCACACACACACACACACACATACGCAAACCATGAAAAAAAATGTATATTTGGCCCCCTTCTTTTTATTTGGTTTTTTTTTTTTCGTTTTATTTTTTTTAATAAAAAATTTATAATAAAAGTACAATAATATTTGCCGTACACGCAGCAATATCATAACATTTCATTTCCTGTCACGACGTCGACTGCGACGGCGACAGCGACGGCGACGGCGGTTGCTCTTGTCAAGGCGGCGGCTGTGTTTGCGTCGCTGATACGCTGCAATGATACGCAGGCTCAAAGCAGCTGTGCTCTGTTGTTGTTGTTGCTGTTGTTGTTGCTGTTCTTGTTGTTGTTGTTGTTGGTTTGAATTGTATTGTATTTCGCTGCGTTGTGTTGTGTTGTGTTGTGTTGAGTTGAGCTGAGCTACTCATATTACAAGCATAATACTTACGTCATTGCCTAAGCAAAGCAGCGGCGGCAGAAGAGCGGTGAAGGAGAAGAGAGGAAAAGAAAGGAAAGCTGGAAATGCTAAGCCATCAAAATGCAAATTGTGCGTATATCCGCAGAAAACTAATGTTGTTAGCAAATGCGGCAAGCGGCAGGACTAAACAACAACAACAACAGCAACAACAATAATAACGACGGAAACAAAAAAAAAACAACAAGCAGAAATAACATGACGGAAGCACCTTTAGATGATGTTGTTGTTGTTGTAGCTCTTGTTAAGCTGTTTGTTATTGAGGTGCACCTTCACACAGAGCAAACAATGCCAAATTGCCAACAAAATCAACAGCAGCCACAGCAGCAACAACACAAGCAACAACAACAGCAACAACAACAACAACAACATGCGCGCATTGTTGTCGTGAAAAACAGTTGGGCAAACATTTCAAGGCTTTCATAAATTTACATCTTCAACATTTGCGTTTTGTTTTTCCACGACAAACGGCAACACTTGAATGTGAAGTTGCTGTTGTTGTTGTTGTTGTTGTTGTTATTACTGTGGTTGCTGCCACATGCCGCACACATTTCCTGTGCCTCTGCCTGAGCCTCTGCCTGAGTCTGTGCGCTTGTGTGCCACAATTTGCTGCCTCACTAGCGTTGCCCGCCTGGCACATCTGCAGCTGAAGTGCTGCTCCAGTTATGTCTGGCACATTTGGTTAGGGCAATGCATGAGTGTCGTGTTCTTCACGAGTTCGCCATTTATGTATGTAAAACGGCGCATTGTTCCATGCCATGCCATGCCATGCCATTTAAAGTAAAGTGAAACTAGTGCATTCTGTCAAGATAAAGTAATGGAGAAAGGAATACCAAACAACAACAACAACAACAATGCGAACAATAAGCCGCATAAAGGATGCCATTAAGCAACGAAAAACAAAGCATACAAAACCGTACGAAAAGAAAATTAAATGAAAGCCAAAGAAAAGCAAAAAGAAAAGCGAAAAGAAAAGTGAAAAACGAAAAGCGCACACATGCATTTATTTAAGTAGACCGCTGCGAAGGCCTTTTCTGACAGTCAGCACTACCAAGGCTTGGGAAATTGTCCGTCTGTCCGTCCGTTCAGCCTGCGTGCAAACAAATGACAATGCAATTGTCTTGAGTGCATGCTTAATGCAGCGCCGACTTGTGTGGCAGCTTCATTGCGCTTGCCTCACTACTGCATTGCCACTTGAGTCAACGCACGAGGCACGAGGACACAATTTGTGCACTTGTCTAGCGCAGTTGGCAGCACAGAAGTATGCAACATGTTTTTTTTTTTTTTGCCATGGCGAAATGATTGCCTTAAATGGCCAACTTTGCACGCTCTACAAATATTTGCACATTTCGCTTGTGACAACTTTTTATATAAGAAACGGAAGAGAAAAAAAAAACACAAATAAAGAAGAGCAACTTTCGCACAACGGCTGAAATTGTTGTGTTAATGTAATAAGATATGAGTTATGGGATTAAACGGGCTTTCAAAAGAGATCTTCTCAGGCGTCGCTCAAACAAGCCTTATAACCTCTTCACGCATGACATGCTCTCCGGCTTAGTATAATTCGGCTAGAGGATACTCAGGCTTTCATTATTGCCAGAAATAAACTTCTGATCTCGAAAACATCTTAAAAGTTCCCAAAAACTGAAGATGTAATAAACTTTCAGCCAAAAAATATATAGCACGACTAACGAATCATCCAAATAAATTAGCCTAACATATTTTAAGGCGACGTGGAGGGAGAAGAATTATAATGACAAGACGGCTGAAAAGAACCTTTCACATTTTCTTATATAAGTTTTTATTTTGCTTTAATTAAAGTTGTTTGTTAAACTAACATAATAATTTAAAAAAAAACACTCTTCTTTTTGCTTTTCATTTCTTTGATTTGTTTTTTTCATTTTCCCAGTTTTGTGTGTGTAAAAATCACCCAAATGTATATTTACACGTTCAACTCAAATGATTTGTTTGCTGCACAAACACTTGACGCACACTTGGCGACAAGAAATGACAGAAAAAGGCACAAAAAACGCACAAGTATCTCAGCTTTTGAGGTGTGCGAAAGTCTGCCTTACGGTTATGAAACATTATAGTTTATTACTTCACGAAATATGTTTTTCTTTCAACTTTTTTCGTTGTTCATGCGTGTGTAAATATTTGATATAAAATATCATCAGCATCATCATCGGCAACAAAGATTGATAGCAAAGAGACAAACAAAGTTCACATATGAGTGGCAGAAATTGAATATGAATCAACAAGAGATAAATCAATATTGCAGACTTCAAGTGTTATTGAAGTTAAAATGTATCTTTTTAGTGGCAAATATTTGTAGAATGTTTCGAAAGTGCTGCTTCTATATTAAACACGGTCAACAGGGCAGATCATACTTCAAGAAGACTTTCAATAGAAAATAAAATGTTACAAATTTAAATATAAATTCTTCACATTCAACAAAACTTATTTTGGTCTTTTCTATTTTGCGGCGAAGGGAGGAATGAAAAATAAAATAGCCACAATAAAGTCCGAGCCGAAAAGTGAACTTTTAATCCCTTTCGGCATGCCTGGCATACCTTGATAACGAAAGCAAATGCGAGTGAAACTTTTACTGAAACTATTTTGTTGCTAAATGTTGGAAAAACAAACCCACAGAATAAGTTAAATGTTTCATTTGGCACTTTCATTTGCTGAAAGCCACCATAAAATAAAATTCTTTGCAAATTAAACAAATATTTATGTTGAACTTTAAGTGTAAAAGAAGCACAGAAATGTTTTTATTGATAAATTCTTATTCTTTTTTAATATTTATTTACAGCTACGAGGCAAGCAAATTGATTGCGTAACGGAGCGTTGACAGTGCAAAGCAACAGAAACGAAGCATGTCCTTGTTGAAATTAAAGTAACAACTTAACGCAGAAAAAAGAAGAAGAAGTAAAATATCATAAATATAAATAATAGTCAAGCAAATAACCTTGACAACAACAGCAACAGCAATACAATAACAACAAGAACAACAAGCAAAAAAATTCTCATTGAAAAGCAAATGCCAAAAGCAGAAGCAGAAGCATTCAGCAGCAACACAACATATCCACAAAAGTGCAAACAACAACGACAACAACAGCATTAACAGTCGCACACAAAAAGCGTGAACCCAAAAGTATGCAATATAAAAAAACGAAGTGATAAATTGTACTGAAAGTCTCACAAGACACTCATAAAAATTTTGCTCGCAAGAGCATAAAATTTATGCCAAGCACAAGTGTACAAAAATATTTTCACTCGACGTCGGCACACACAACACACAACACACGACTTTGAGCAACACTGCCGTCGCCGCACAACCGTTCATGGCCTGTCATGCACGACGGCAACTTGAGTGTCTGAGGATCAAGTGCAAGGTTGTTGTCGTAATACAATAAAGCCAGCGACACCAAAAACTGCAACTGAACAAGGCGGCGACACACCATATATACTTGCCGCAAAAGCACAACAACAGCGCATTCTTTTAGGTTGGCGCGTCTCTGTGCAAGTGTCTCGAACGAATAATACGAAATAAATAAAAGCGTATAGCAAAAAAAAAAAAATATCGCGAAAATAGTTTACACATAAAAATTGCAAACAACAAAATGGAAATGCAATTTTATACTTAAATAACAACTTTAAAAAAAAAAAAAAACAAAAACCCAAAAAATAGCAGAAGAAGTTATCAAGGAAACGAAGTAAATTGTTTGCGCTTGTCTACGAAGAAAAAAGAGCCAACAAAATGCCTGGAGGAGACATGACACGAACGATGCAAAATGTTGTGAAAATGTCGCATAAAATTGGGCGAATTTGGAATTTTCTGCTGCTGCTCATGCTCTTGAGCGCTGTCGAAGGTAAGTGCAACTTTATTATATAATAAAATTTTGAAAACCAACAAAACGCAATTAATTGCAAAAGTAATTGCAAAAGTTGTTAGGCAAAAGCAACAGATGCCTTTTCATTACAAGTGGTTGCGTTTCGAAAACTCAAAGATACATTTGTGCTTTTAATGCTCAGACATGCTTTCATTGAAACATTGTGGTTTCTCACGCCGCGCACGAAATAAATTCAAACTCAAGTAGAATTCAATATGAAGAAAACATCTGCATAAATAACGAAATTAATGTATGAGAAAAAAAATGAAATGAAATGACAAAAATACATTAATCGATAGATAGATAAATTGCAACAACAACAACAAGCACATGTATATATATATATTTTTTTCCCATTTTTTCATTGCTTTATTGCGCCAAACAAGCACTTAAACAAGCACACACACACACACACACACACAGACATGAGCATCTAATGTAATATAAGTCTTATGGCATGCGAGCGCTCGAGAACCCAAATGTGTGCTCAAGCAGCAAGACACATGACCATTTGTAATCGACACATTATCATATACATAAGCGATAAAAAATCCAAATAAGTTGCGCCGGACAACGCAATCGAAGTTGAAGTTGTTTTGTTGTTGTTGCTGTTGTTGCTGCTTTTGCTTTTGCTGTCACAGTCAGAGTACCAGTCCAAGTCCCAGTCAGCGACATTCAACGTCGTCTTCGTTTTCATTTTAGATTCAGACAACTCGCATGCCAATTGGAAATGTCCATAAATTTGTTAAGCGTTGACAGGTCACCCAAAACGAGAGCGAAATCCAAGACCAACACAGACACGTAACAGTCGAAATGATACAAAACGAAATGTATAGAATAGAAAAGAAAAGAATAGAAAAGAAAACGTAACGAAATACTTTAGATAAGCGTTGGCTTGGCTGAAAGCGCAATAAAGGATCGAAAAGTCTTCTTGGCGTTCTTGTCTCAGCGGATAAACAGCCAAGACGTACGACGGACTCAAGCAATATGTATGTGTGTGTGTGTGTGTGAGTTGCCCGCTCGGTCAGCTTTTCTATGCTATATTCATAGTAAAATAGCTTTTTATGTTATCTCACACTTACCTTTTCTCACTTACGCTTTTTTCTTATTTTTTTTTTACGCTTAAGTTGGCTTAACTTTTTCCAAGAATCTTTTGACGCTTTGAGCGTTTTATTTAGCTGCTTGTATGCGTCCGTGTGTGTGTGTGCTAGTGTGAGTGTCAATTAGCATGGCATAAATTTACGCGCCCTTAGACTTTTTTTTCTATCTAACATTTTGTGAAATGGGTCAGCAAAGAAAAAAAGTTCTTTGCTTATTTATTTATTTCTATTTGGTTGTTGTTGTTGTTAGTGTTATTTGTTGTTTGCATTCATCGATATGTAACAAATACTTACAAATATTTGTTTTTACATATTTCGTTTGAGTAAAAGAAAAAAAAAAAACAAACGTGAAAAAATGTGAAAAAAGGTTTTCCTGTTAATAATAAATTTACTTTTATCAGTAAGTTTGACTCGGATGTGCTCAATTTCATGGAGTATTTAATTTGAAGTTATCTATTTGGGTTGTCTGTCTGTCTTATTGTGCATTGTGTATTTCTTATTGTTGCTGTTGTTGTTGTCTTTAGTGTTTATTGACGGCGATTAATGAGTTTGAGACGTGACATAGAAACTTTTTTTGTTTGTGCCTTCATTTGTTTTGAATATGAACAAAGTTCGATTTGAATAAAAAAGTTTGTTAAATAAGTTCAAATTGTTGCAAGAAGTTGTATATTTGACTTTTATCAATGATATATGATGTATGTATCTGACAGCATCTATTAAAGTATCTATAACTGTTTGCATAAATATGGGTTTTCCACAACAACTTTCTCAATAGTAAATGTTCTATTTAACTGTCCATTTGTCAACATACACAATTATATGTTTGCTATTAAATAACTTGCTCATGCTTCATATGAAAATTTAACTCATTTGGCATACAAATGTATGCTTTAAGCCTTCTGTTCAGCTCAAGTTTCATTCTACATGTTTTATACATTCAATGTCAATTTCGCAATAACGGCACATAAATCTATACAAGAAATGGCTTTTTTTACGATCACATATTTTCACGAGCACACACACACACACACATACAAACACTATTTATACAACAACGAAAAAAAGGAAATAAAACGAATAATGATTTTTTCCGAAATAAATTTTCACAAAGTTGTAATTTCGAAACGACAAAATTTGCATATGTAAAATATTAAAAAAAAAATGAAAGCGCATAAAATACTTTGCACTTGTGTGTGTGTGTGTGTGGGTGTGTGTAAGCGTCTAATGGCGCAAATATTAAACACTTTAGTGCACTTTAGTGTCATACAGACACGAACATTTGCTCAACGAACGAACGAACGAAGGAATGAAAGGCGTGAAAAGTCGTGAAAAAAATGAGAAGAATGAGAAAAAATTAAGTATACGAGTATATCATAATAACTTTTATGAATTATGCAGCAGTGTAAAATATTTGCATGCCAAAGTCGCAACGGCAACTAAATACAAATACAGACAGACGTGCGCCGGACTGAGGCAATCAGCACACGAGACAAAGTCATGCATGAAAGTCAAGGTTTGCGCCATGAGCGTGCAACACGGCCCATCCTCACCCACACAGACACACACATTGAGACACATACACACACACAAACAGTGCCAGAATTAAGCTCTGGAGTGAAATTTATTAGCTTTGCGTTCATAAAATACCTAAAAATACAAATGTACGTGAATACATATACAATTTTGCTGTACGAATGTTGTGTGTATGTGTGTATGTGTCGTGCAAATATTTCGGGGCAATTATAGCACCAAACGTTGTACATCAAGCCGAACGAAGGAACGAACGACCAACCAGCCAGCAGAAGTTCGGCCAAGGCAACATATCGTAATAATGATGGCCTGGCAAGGGCGTGAGCTGAAGTTCGAAATGCCAACTACACTCACACATACACAGACAGCCTTAAACACATAACTTTTCATTAAATTTGCTTACGTCTGTAGAAATGTCAAGTACAGTGAAACACTAGCAAATGGACAGCAATTGAGCTTGTTGCCAGTTTGTTCGTTGATCTTGAGCGCACTGTGCGCTCATTTCAAAATGTACGAATACTTTACGAAATTGAAGATAGAAATGAATGTACCAATGAATGAGCAAACGAATGAACAGGAACACACACACACACACATGCATATAAAAGTAGGAAAGTCGAAGAAAAATGCTATAAATCAAAACAATATGCATAACTTAACAATTTTCAAAGTTCTTTCTAGCCAACTCAAATGAACTGAACAAAATGTCGGTCCCTCTGTCTGTCGGTCGGTTCGTCTGATTTCTGGTTTGTCTAATGGCGTAAGCGCTCAAGTGTATATAATCGTGTGTGCCTTGTCTCTCGTGCTTGTCCGTGTGTGTGTGTGCATGCGCCAGACACCCTGTCTAGCCAGTGAGCCAGCAAGCAAGTCAACACAGACCAAATCAAGCCAACCAGCAACGAAGCACACTTGTAATGGCAATAAAAACAAACCAAAAAAAAGCACAACCTTAAAATATGACTTGATTATAAAAATTAAGAGCTATCTTTCTTCTGTCATATTCAAGTTGTATAAAAACTTTTGCCTTCTTTGTAGATGGCTTCGTCTTCTACTCATGTCAACTCATGACCACTTTTCGCTTTTCGCATTTGATTTTTCATTGCTACAATGTCTTTATTTATGACTTTTATTTTAGTAGTTTTCTTTATGTTACTGTTTTTTGTTTTTTGTTTTCTTTTACACTTTTTTCCATTTGCCATAAGAAATTTTCTGGTGTTTTTCTTTGGAAAACTATAAAAAAAACAACAAGTATTTACGCGCACAGAAAAACGAATTGAAATCTTTGTGGCAATAAAACCGACGTTGGCAATGGCAAAATGAATTCGAGTATAAGGTAATTGTTACATATTTTCAAGACTATAAAAAAAACTTTGAAGTTGTATTTTTTGGGGTTCTGCCATTTCTTTATCAGCAATTGATGATCGCACTTTGACGGCATGAATAAATGACGAAGCATAAGTGTTTGTTTGTTTGCTTGGTTTGTAGTCTTTTATTGCGAGAGAATTGTATGAATTTTTGATTCTTGGAAATGTCATAAAACTGACTTGAAGCAACAGCACAGCGAAAATGTAACTTGACTTGGTTTATCGGGTGTGGTCATAAAAAAAGCTTGCTTGCATCAAGCATGTGTTGCTCCTAAGTATAGCATTGTTGTCGTTGTTGTTGTTGTTGTTGTGGCTGTGAAAGACAATGCCAAATTAAAGTCGTAAACTATTATGTAATGAGCAACTTTTTTTATGGATGCCACAAAAGTCAAAAGTCAATTGTAACGCATATGCTTTTCAAATGCGCAACTTAATGTCGATTAAAGACCTTCATTGTTCAATTAAATATGTTTCATGAACTTGCCACTAAACGAGTTCCAACAATATTAAATAACATTATCGATTATGCGATCAATCACGGTCTGTTCGACAGTTATATCGGCACATGTTTATGCAAAGGCAAAACATAACCTAACAAATTGTATTGAATTTGTGTGTTGCGCATTTCGATTTCAAATACGTTTTAGTTTGACGGCACTTTTAGCACTTTTCGACAGTTTTGAAACTGTCAAAGTGTCGTTTGATGGATTTGGATTTGAATTTGCATTTGGGTCAACGCAACGCAACGCAACGGAACGCAATAGAACACAATCAATGCGTTTGGCAGCAAAATTACAAATGTTAACAAGTTTTCGTTTTGGTTTCGGATGAAATCGAATGAAACCAACGTCCAAAAATACACAAAAGCCAAAAGCAAATCATGTTTTGATTGATGTTTCAATTGCCTTCTATGTGTGTGTGTTTGTGTGTGTGTGCCCCGCCTCTCATGTTTGTCACGCTGACTTTGAACTATATTTGGCAATATTCTAAAGTTCGACATACGTAATGAAATGATGTATTGCCAAAGCAACGACAGTCAATCAAAAATGGCACACAAATGAAGTAAAACTTCATGTTGTATATTGAATGCTTGTGTGACAACGACATGCACGAACGAATCTCCCGCTCACAAGTTATTGGCGCACAGGCACGGCTCTCAAATAAATGTTATGACAGCTGTCAAAGCAAACGCCTTAAGTACTGAAAATGTTCATCAACGCAAAAAGTACCAAAAACCTTTTTCGGCTTTGTCGAAACTTGTATACTACTCCTGCAAACATTTTCACAATTATTTTTGTTGGAAAACCATACATAAAAGTTTCCTCTTTATAAGATATAGAGATCTGATCGAAATTGTTCGCAGATATATAATGCCGGAACATATACAAAGCATTTCGATATGTTTAAGACTCTATGAGGAGTCGGCTACGTAAAGAAGAGTACGCTTGGTGTGAAAGGGTCACACTGTCGTTAACAGATGCACGAAGTTAACAGCGAAGTTAACAGAAGTAAAAAAGGAACTTAGCAGCTAAGTAGAAGAAGCAGAGTGAGTGAAGAAGCCGATCGTGACAGTCGTTGGAAAAGAGGTTGAAAACTGAAACGGAGAAACTATTTTAATTTAAACTATTAAGCGGAACTAGTATTATCAAAAATATACTATAAATCGTATTTCATTATCCAATAAACTTTCATTATATTTTACATACATTATTTAGTCGGTGATGTCTACCGCTCTGCGTTGCAAACTTCATGTCAAAGTTGTTATACTCTTTACGCAAAAGTGTAAAGATAATTGACACCAAAAAAAAAACACGCATATTTTGGTTCGGTTTAACGCGCGTTTTGGCTTTAATAACACAATCTCACAGTCAGTTGATTTTAACCAAATTTATTTAATTTCATTTATCACGTGGAGAAAAATCATGCAATTAATTGTGTCAGCAAAGCAGCGAAATTGAAACGCTTCGCCGAGCGCGCACACAAATTGGAAACTCGTTAAAGTAATGAGTCGAAAGTGTGATTCAATGCTCATGACTTGAGCCTCAAACGGTGTCGCGTGTCGCGCATGCTCGAAGCATGTTGCAAGCTTCGATGGTGCCAAATTTCAAGTGCAGCAAAGCAGAACGCGAACGCTCAACTTGCAACTCTTCTACATGTGTGTTTTGTTTTTGTTTTTTTTTTGGTGAATTTTATAGAAAAAAGAATCTTGAAAAAACACTATTCAAAGAAAACCGAAAAATGAAGGTTTTTGTCGCTTTTTTTTCAGTTGCCTGCCATGCTTGAGCGCTTGCAATGAAAGGACTTCATTAAATTTCATGAACACGTTGCTGCATGTTACACTTGTATCTGTGTGTGTTATTTGTCCTTTTCTTTTCACTATCTCACACTCTCGCAATGTGCTCTGAATAAGAGCCTTCGTCATGGTTGCTTAGTTTTAGTTGCACACGGCTCGACTCAACTCGCTGCGGTTCAATTGTATCTTATTCACTTTCGTTGCTTATCTTTCGTTTTGCTCTGTACAAGGCAAGGTTGGCTGGCTGGCCCGATTTTTTGTCGGTACGTTCGTTACACGTTCGCTTTGCGCGTTAACGAATTCAGGTGTTTTCTACCTTTGGCATTTCCTATTCAATTTCCGGCCGTTACACATGTACATTGAATTTCCTTTTAGACATTTCGATTTTGTTCTTTTATATTTTTCATTCACTTGTATTGAATCCGGCGGCGTATTAAATACCCTTTTTTTATGCCAAAAAGACAGAATAAAAATAAATTGTTTTATTTGCGCGTTCATTGGCCACGTTTGTCATGGCACTTTGGACAAATTCAGGCGCGCACTTTTGCCACTTTTGCCACTTTTGCTACTTTTGTCACTTTTCCATTTGCAATAAATTCAAATTTAACGCATTACAACGACAACAACGACAACAACAAAACTAACTGACTTTGTTGCACGCTTCATCATGTCGTTTGTTTGCCTCCTTTTTTACAGCCATAAAAATGAAAATGTCAGTCCGCAAGTGCCGTCGTTCCTCTCTTGCTCAACACACAAACTTTTTTGCAGTTGCCGCATTGGCGGTTGTGTGGGTGGCGTGGCACGGCATGGCGCTCTGGCTGCCGACTTCGTACGTGGCAATGTCTGTATGTATCTAGCGCTATGACAGACAGTTTGTCAGCCTTAATAAAAATATGGCCAGACGCGCGTTCTGCATGCCTAAACGACGTCGTCCATAAATATTTCATTTGGCATTTCTTTTTTTTTTCTACATGACTTCGTATGCATTCTGCACTGCACTTCATTGCACTTCATAGCATTTATAAAGAGTTCAGAGTCAAGGACTTTTGGACTTTGAAGTCATGCCGGCGGCAGTCGGAAAGTCAAGTGTCTTTAATTGGCACATTTGCAAATCTTCATACTCTTTTGTTTTGCTGCGCTTCATTATTGCTCAGCGCAGCAGGTGTCTTTCGATAATGACTCAATTAGACAACAACAAGCGAAGCTGTACATTCTTGCTGCAATAATTCGCCTTTAAGCAAGCTTTGCTCATATAAAATTTCAGCTGTGGCATGTTGCAACACGCTCGTGACATAAAAATCATTTGCTGATGACAAATAAATGCTGTTGCAGTCATGTCGTCAGCAATTTGTTGTATGACGGCAACAATACCGACAACAACAACAACGTGTAGAACAACTAAATAAATTGCTTTCAAATGCAGTGACAAAAGACAGCGCGCAAAAATACCAACAAACAAACAACTGTCAACGAGCCAAAGTGAGAAATGCGAAATTGAAAGAGTCGCAGACAAGTTCACCACTGTCAGCTCACCGACTGGAAATGCTTTCAATTAGTTTGAACAACTGCAAAATCATTGCAGCAAATGTACAAATTGAAAGCGATAAAGTGTACAAAAGCGTCTGATTTGATAAAAAGCAAACAATTTGTGTATGAAAACTTGTTTAAAAAAAAAGCAGCAACAATTGAGCGGTCAAGATGAATTACATTACAAGAGAACAATAGCAACAAAAAACAAAAAAAAAGAACACGATACATGAACATTTCAATTAATGAATTGAAACATATAAATTGATTGCTTTGCAGATTGTTAGGTGACGATAAATCGAATTGTTGCACAGCAACAAATCACAAGCTGTGAACTTCAATTAATGAAACGTTTAGAAAGAGTCTAACAAGTTGTAGCATCGTGCGAAATGAACGTGACACGAGTTGACATTAAGACGAAGCACGACGTGTTGTTGATTTCACACAAACCAACATTGTCAGCTGACATGAAATTGAAATGCGAATTGCATGAAAAATTAAACGAAATGTATCAAAAGTACAGCGAAGTTATTGAAAATCAGTCAAGTGCTAAGCCAAATCGAAAGCTTCATTCCATGAGTTTAAGTGATCTGAACAAAGCAAGACAGATGTGTGTTAATCAGAAAAGAAAAACTCATTGATTGCTCAACGAAGAAATTCTCTAGATTATCAGTTGAAGCTCAGAAATCTTTATCAAATTAAACCCTCTCGAAATCAACGCAAAACCAACCTAAATAAAAAATATATTATCCTTAACAAAGAATTCCTAAAGAATAAAAACTTTACAATTAATTTTAATTGCAACTAAATTTAAACCCATAAGCAAATAAAGGCGCCAACAGCCATGGTCCCATGAATTCCTATGTTAGCTTGAGAGCGCCCTAACTTATTGCCTGCTTTATATATATATGTATCTATATGAAGAAAACCTCATTGATTAAAATATTGTCTGCCGGCTTATGCATTTGGGCAGATGAAAGAAGTCGCTGTCATGTCAGCTTAGTTACGCGCTTCGTGTGCGATAACAAGTGCCTTCCTGCCTGCCTGATTAGCGCTGAGCACGCCGGCGCAACGCATCATTTGAGCGATCGGACAACGCAGCGCATTGACAGCTGTCAAAAGCGAAGTCATGCGGCATTGAATTGCATTCAATTTTACAGCGCGCATTCAATTGATGGCACTGTTGCAATGAGACTGCATTGTGGCATTGTATGTTGCACAACATTATCGATAAGATGTTGCTTGTAGACGTTGATTTAATTAATGCTTGTAGCATGAACTGATACAAGTTAACTCATGCGACTCGTCTGAGAAAGAGAAGTGCAAATTGTCAGTTGAGGCATTGAAAACCATGTTGTGCCAAGAAACAAGTGTGATTGTTGAACTTGTGCAATCAAGTGGCAATTATGAACTCATAGATTAATCAGCTGCAAAGTTGCTGCAGCTGTGCATAAACTTAATCTTAACTTTAGCACATCAAACTGTCTTTTTGATTGTGCAAGATCACACGATCTGTGAAAATGTGCAATTTAAAGCGCAAGATAATGAAACTTACCAAGAAATGAGCACATAATGACGCTTATCGAAGCTCGCATCAGAAAAAAGTGAGAGACACACTTGACTTTTGTAAACGCTTTGCAACGCTTGGCCTGAGTTGACTTGTCTTGTCTTGTGTTGGCCTCAAACAACTAAATCACTCATAACTATGAAACGTTTGGTCACTTAAAGCGTTTACCTAAATTACGTAATATTTATGTCATAATGCAAACGTGTGCATGCAACAATAACAACAACAACAATCAAGTTACAACAGTAGCAGGCAATTTGCAAAATAAACGGCCGATTCGGTTGGCGGCCGACCGTTGGTAAGCGTACTCAGGCAACATGTTCTAATGCCAAATAAGCGCGCAGTTAACAGCAACAACACAACAACAACAACAACAGCAGCATGCAACATTACGTACATACATACATACTGCTGTCGCTATCAACTGGCAACATCAATAAATGGGCACCACAGACAACACACAACAGACGGCAGACAGAAGAGTTTAAACGCTTAGAAAGACGGTCGATCGTTTGGTTGGTCTGTCTGTCGGTTGTTCGGTCGGTCGCCTGCATTGCATCGACATATTCATCATCGTCGTCATCGTCATCATTGACGCCGTTGTCTTTGTTGTTGTTGCTATTGTTGGCGTCGTAGGTGTGCTCTGCAGCCATGCGCAGACACGTCATGCAGCGTCGACGCCCGCTGTATGCCACCACACGCCATCGTTGCCTACAAATGTTTGCCTTTTGTGCGCGGCTTGCAGTAAATCATCTTTGCCTGGTCTGTGGCAACGCCAACTGCAACATGGTCCCGATCCGGTCCCCCAGTAAGGGACCAAGACGAGTAGCCGCGTACGTTGTCTCACTCACCTAACGCTTGTCTGCCTGTCCGCCGTCCACTGTTGTCTGCTACGTTGCAGCGATGCAAGACATGATAACGTTGCCGTTATTGTTGTTGTTGTTGTTGCTGTTGTTGTTTTATGCTGCTTGCTTGCTTGCTACTTCATTTTGCTCTTTGCCACACGTTTTTATTATATTTTATATAACTTTTTAATGTCGGCTACGTGCTCCGTTTCTGTTCTGCTGTTTAACATTTGTCCCAAGTGGTTAACATTTTTATGTGCGTGAGTGCCTGTGCAGAGTCGTCGTTGTTGACGCCGCTGTCCGGTCACACTGCATCAGCCCAACCAGCCCCCCGCTCGTTTGTCGTTTCGTCAGCTTGCAACTGAACTTCTTCTTCCTTAATTGACAGCATATTTTGTCGGCTTTCTATAACTGCCAAGCTTAAAAACTGTTCTTGGTCGCTTCACTTCGCATACGTGTTTCATTCTCAGTTGTTGCATTGCATAATCTCTGTTTAGTTGCCGAACGTTTCTACCGCACGTCGCAATGCCATAACCCTTTGGTTGTTGTTGTTGTTGTTGCTGTTGTTGTTGTTGCTGTTTTCGTCATTGCAGTTTAATAAAGAATTTCAGTTGTAGACAATCTTCTTATACTTCACCTTCTTCTTCTTCTGCTGCTTCTTCTTTTCATTGCGGCGACTTTTTGTGTGTTCTTTTGCGCAATTTTTGGCGTGTTTGTTTTTGTTGTTGCTCAGTTTGCGTCGAGTCACGCGCGTGTCGTGCTTTTAGTCTTTTTGCCGTTGTTGGCATTACTTTTGCTATTTATATTGTTGTTGGCTTCGGTTACCTTGTCTCGCGCCGTTTATTTGTCTGCGCGCTCTCTCCCTCTCTCTCTCTCTCACACTCATTTACTAACTTCATGTTACACTCGTTCTTGTTGGTTTAAACTTGTTGCACTTTTGCGTTTCGCGTTTTTGTTTTTTTTTTTTGGCATTTTGTATTATTTTTTCTGTGTTCTGTTGTCCATTTTTGGCGCTTCGTTTGTAAAATAATTGCGAATGCCTAAATTTAGACACAAGTTGACATTTTTTGACCAAGATAAAAATCTTTGCTCGCTTGCGTTCGCTTTATTTGCAATTGTGCAAAAAATTATTACAAATGCCACAAATGTTGGCGGCGGCATGAACATAATTTTTATATATTTTTTCAAAAGAATTTTGCATAACCAAATTAGCAAACAACAAAATGGCTTCTGCTTTGTGTCGTTGCTTAAACTAAAATTTTTTTATAAAAATTATTAAATTTAATTAAATACAAAATTGATGGCAATATGACGACAGCAAAGAAAACTTTGCCAACAATTTCAAAATTCAATTTCACTTCACAAAATGAATTTCATAAATGGCAATTTTTAATCTTTATAACAACTGAAAAGTATTTCCAAACTATTTTCATCGAAGCAGCTGCGAAATTTTTGCAATAAATTGAAAGTTTCCTTTGTGCCGATTTCTGAGCCAAAAACTTTCTGAACACGCACAAAATTCAATTGACTTTCAAACCAAAGACCGCAACGACTTTACGCTTGTATTTTGTACAATATCTTCAGCACAAGATGTACAAAAGAAAATAAAAATATTTGCAAAAAAGTTATTTGCGGTTTCGTCGAAACTTAAATGCCCTTCAGGCACAGTTCAAAGTTCATGCTAAACATTTTTCTAGTAAGTTTTGAATGGAAACGAGCAACAAACCATTTTACAAACTATTATCTCATTTTGTCATAGAGGCATGACATTTTTAAGTCTTACTATACATGCGCATGGCCACGCCCTTTTGGCTAATACTTATAAAAGTTGGAAATTATGTTTAGCATTAGTTAATACATGATATTACAGAGTTTTTGGAGCGAAACTCTCATTTTCGATTGATCAAATAATCAAAAAAAAAATAAATAGTCTCGTCGAGCTGGTCAACAATAATGGTATACTTTATAAAGGCGATTTTTCCTTCCGTACGTTACAAACTTCATGACAAAATAAATAAACTCTTGCAAGAAAGTATAATAAATAAAGACATGCATAAAAGTTCAAAGTTTTCAACAACATTTTTTAACATAAATAAAAACAAAAAATGAAAGCCGATAAAAAAAATGAAAACAAGTAAGATTCACTTTGTGTAAGCTGAAGTCGCTCTCGAAATGGCATGAGTCAACCCGCCAAAGCTTGAATATTTAATGTGCAACTACTTTAATATGCACTTTGACGAGTGTTGTCAACCGTTTGCAGCCAATGCTGACGTTGTCTATTTTTAGTGCTTTTTTTTCAAATGCACGAAGGCAATGAAGGAGAGAGCGAACATGGCTGTGTGTGTGTGTGTGTCGCATGTGGCAGATTTGTTTAAGGATGAAAAATTAAATTAAAATACGGAAACACATTACGGTTAACCGCAAAGATGAGTGACAAAGAACGACGACAGTGGAAAAGCTGTCGTAAGAAAAAAACAGTGTTGCCAAAGGACACGCACGCAAAAGGGAATATTTAAAATTATACAAAAAGTTGCAGAAAACTCGAACGACTGTCAGACTGACAGACCGACAGACAGACAGACTAACTGACAGTCAAGAATTTTTGTTACAAAGTATTAGAAGCGTAGAAAACTTGTTTAAACTCAATTATGTTTGGGCGTTGAAAGTTTCAGCATATCTTTTGAATAAAAAATTCAAGGAAAAGCAAAAAAATAAACTTGCGCATATTTTCAGTAATTTCTAATAAGAACTCTTCAGCCATTTCGCTTTTTTACTTGTTGTTTTTGTGCGCTTTGGTAGCCGCCGAGTTAAGTGAAAGCATTTGCTGTCAATTCGCATTCGGCCATGTCTGTCTGACTTACAAATTCGATTTAGCTACTTTGGGTCACTTAAAAAGTTCGACCAACCCAACCAACGTCGACTCTAGACAGCTGCCGCACACCTTAAGGGCATTTTGTGTCAACTTCGTTGTGTTCTTAGATAGGCTCGAACGACATTTACCTGGCATTATTTGTTGGCTTTTCTTTGCTCTTAACTTTGCCATGTTGCAGACGTTTTTTTGATGGCCCAGCTTAGACATATTTCGTGGCGAGCTTTAAAGTGAAATGTAATTGGATTAGCAACACGGGAAATGAGTGAACGAACGAAGGAACGAACGCCTGCTCAAGGCAGCTTCTTCCACAGAGCCTTGAAACCGTGCGTTCGAACGTAGACCTGCGCAAGTCCTTTGGGCTTTGAAGTTGAAAAGATGAAAGAAATGTGTGAGGAGGAAAAAAAAAAAACTCAAATCAGCGCTAATCTGTTGGGTTGCTTAGGGTTATACATAAATACGTTCGTGCGTTCATTGGTTGGCAGAAACGCTTTGTAAGCATATTAATGGCATTGCCTAAGACTTGCTTGCTTGCGCAGCAACGCAATTGTTTTCAGCTCAAATGAATAATCACACACATGTACAAATAACAGCCGCAACCTCATCACCAACATCATCATTATCATAGTGATCATCATCATCATGAGAGTCATTGTCGAAGTTTTTGCATATTCATCTTCAGTTGGCTAAGCGAAAAGTGCACATGTATATTCTTCTTCTTCTTCTTTTACGGCTGCTTTTCAATTTCGACGACTTAATTTGCAGCACTGCCAACAGACAACAAACGACTACAGCAACAACAACAGCAGCTATGAACGAATCAGGCGACAGCGGGAAAGACCTTCAGGCGTGCCATGCACACGACCTTTCGTTCTCCCCTCAACGTGTTCGTTCATACACGTATGTGTGTGTGTGTGTGCTGAATTTTGTGTCTCTGCTGTTGACTCTACGTTGCTCTGCTGGGAATTTTGCACACAAGCAAATTTAACTTGCGTTTTTGGCATGAATGAGCTTTTGTCAGCCTTCATGCCTGCCTGCTTACCTCTCCCTCTTTCTCTCTCGCTCACTCAGTCACATTACACCACAGCTTACTTATTTGCCCCATAGTCGTATACTTGACAAGATAGCCTGACTATGTGTGTGTGTGTGTGTGTGTGTGCGGTTTTTTTGTTTGATATACAATTTTGCCACAAATTTCAGGGCAAAATTGCAACCAAGCGTTGCGGCCTTAATCTTACTTTGCCTTCTTTGCACATCACCGTTGCCGTCTCAGCCACAATTCTCGTCCGTCCGTCCGTCTGTCTGTCTGCCAGTCAGGCAACTGCAACGCCACTTTTAAGATAATAACGCTGCGCAGTGAAATACGTGCTCATGTGTATGCGCGTGTGTGTGTGTGTGTGTGTGTGTGGCAAACAAGTCAGCAGGGACTCGAAGCATTGCTTAGACCTTTCATGCTAATGCGAAATTGTAGCTCAAGTTTGCCTGAGCGTGAGCCTTGAGCAAGTGAATGAATGAATGAATGAACGACTGAACAGATGTGTGAGTGTGTGAAGAACTAAGAAGGATTTTAGCAATTTTTTTATTTGTCATTTTTATGTTTTTTGTCTTTTTGTATAAAGTTTTTAATTTTCTGGCTGCTTGACTTTGTGGCACCGGCAACGGCAACGGCACCCTTGCCTCGGCTTAGTTGCATTTACGTAAATTGAAAGCCATTTTCCAAATGAAAATTATAGCCTACTAAATAAAAGCATATTAAATGTCTTGCATGCTAAAATTAAATTCCACTTGCATAGTTTTAGGCGTTAGCAACAATTTATGCTTGCAAACGGGCACTTGAGACAGCAAATAATATTTTGATATGCAAAAATCAAGTATACTTCAATACAGTAATTTATGCGACGCACGCCCCCACTCCCTCTCTCTCTCTTTCTCACACTCGCCTTACTCAGCTATTATTTTGAAATGTTGTTCAATTGAAAAATACATATACATGCACAAGTGTGGGATAACTCAACTGCGGATATTGCAATGTTTATTCAGTAAACTGCAAATAGCGCAACAACAACAACAACAATACAGTACACAACAAGAAGAAGAAGACAAACAACAACAACAAAATAGAATAGAATAAACAAAACAAGGCACATATTTGCATGACTTGGGAAATCATTTTTGCAATGCTTTGTTACACAACAAAACTCATCGCTCAGAATTTGTGCCGTTGCCAGCATTTATAGCATACATTTAGGCAATAATCCATGAAATACAAATTCATGACAAAGCAATTTTTATAAAACCGTAGGCGGCAAGGCAGTAAAATACAAACGAAAATCGCAAAACAGTGATAACTCACAACATCGCACAACTTCTCTAAGCAAACAAGTGTGTTAGTTCGCTCATGTCAGACTCCACTGTACAGTTATTTATTTATGCATATTTTGTTATATACACCCACAAAAAAGAGGTTTTGTTTACCTTTGAGTTGAGCAAACACAAAAAATGCTAAAATAAACAAAAATTGTAAAAAAATACAGGAAAATAAAATGCTGACAGAATAAACATCTTCATAGAAGGACAAAATGTTGGCATTACTTTAGATTTGCTGGGAATATCATATACTCATACATGTCTGTGACTTTTGGCAGTAATGCAATTATACGCACAAATATTTGTCCGTAATAAGAAAAAAACAGGAACAAAAATGTTGCTTACTTCATGTTCTTAACATTTATCAACTCTTTAGGCACAATAAATCAGCGCATGCGAATTTTTTTTCAGCTTATTTACTATCATTAATAAAAACATTTCACAAACAATTTGCTGCACCAATTTTCCAACACTGCGCACAGCAAAAAGCACCAAACGAAACCAAAAAGATTGTTTTACTCGTTATTTACAAACTTTTGAACGCGCTCAACGTACATTAATCTTTTTAACAGCACGGCAAACTGCTTTTTATACGCTCGATTTTTATTTGCTATTTCGTCACACACTGTCGCCATTTTATATATGTGTGTTAGTGCAGTGGCGCACATGTGTTTTTGCTGCAAAATATCGAAATATATGATGCAGAAATGTTATGTATTGCGCCCGCGAGCATTTTAAAACCACACAGTAACAAAAAACAATATGCGACAACAACAACAGCAGCAGCAATAAAGTCGTCATCGTCACTTCGTCGTCAGGCGTAGTCAACTTCATTATGCAATTGATGCGCGGCGAATCTCGTGAAACATGATATGAAAATGTTAGCAACACGCAAAACTGAATCATGTACACAGCATAAAAAAAAACCAACAACAACAGCATGTGTGCGTATGTTCATGCATTGCCACCTCTGTGTGCAAGAGCAACGGCGACGGCAATGACAAAGAGAAAGCGTGGCAGGGTTGCCAACGCTGATAAATTGCATACAATTGCGGGTGTAAAAATTGGCAACCAGCAAGGCTACTCTTGCGGTTATTGCACCAGCGGCATCGATAACGACAGCAACAGCCGCAGCAAACAACGAGTGTGAGTAGCACCGCTATATTCTCAATACAAATGATTGAGCGATCGAACAAGAGTGTGAGTGAATGCGCTGATGGTTGGGTGAGTGACTGAGTGAGTGTCATATGTCAACTCAGCGCTCAACTGAATTGCATCGCATGAAGTTCAATTCAAGTTGTGTTGAAGTTTTTCAGAGTGTTTGTGCACAAAATTGTGCGTTCTTTTATGTGACATGGAGCAATTTTGCATAAACACTGTTGTTGATATGCTTACTTAACACTATGCTTATATTTTGCTATATTACATATTGTTATGCGTCATTACTGCGCAAATATTACTTGACCTCGAACATACATTTGAAGGTCTGAGATTTAAATTTGTGTTATTTTAACGTTTATATTAAACAGGCATGTAAAAAGATTAACTTTTTGTCATGAATTTGCATGAAACTAATTTCAATTCTTGTTAAAAGCATCTCTTAAAACAAAATTAAATAAAAAATTGCCAGCAAATTTTATAATGACAAAAATATGTTATATACAAAACTTTGCCAAGCGTAAAATCAACATTTGATTTCTATAGAAAAGCGCCATAGCGCCACGCCCCACCCACCTTGCTGCTTCATCTGTTTCTATTTTCAGGTTTCCGCCCCACTTTGACAACTTTTCGATCGTTTTTACTGTTATTTCACCCTCATTTTTGCGCTGGCAAGCAGAAATTACTTATTCTCATCATTCTTACTAATGATGTGCGAGACAATCAGCAGCAAAAATAGCAGAAATAGCAACAACACAAATAACAACAACACATGCAGCATACGCAGTGGGCGTGTACCAAAGTACTTAGACTTACGACTGTCTCGCCTTCGACCGTTTTGGCCAGACTAAGAGATACTTTTGGTCATGCAGTAATTTTCGGCTTATTCTGCTTGTGACTTGTTTTTCTATCTTTTTAATAGAACAGCAAACGAGAAGAAAATAAGAAAGTACGAAAAAAAAGAAGCATTAATCGATGGCAAAGTTTCCTTTTTTGTTGAAGCAAAAACAATTTTTCCACCCTTGTAAAGACTTATTTTGGCTTTGGGTGTACGTCAACAGTCGGTCTGTAAGTGTGGGTGTCTTTTTATGTGTGTGTATGTGTGTGTGTGTGTATTTTGCCAGCATTGAATTTCAAGTACTTAGTCATGCGTAGCAGCAAAAGTTGCGCCTGCAAAGCGGCAACAACGCGACGGGGCGTAATTAGTCAAAAGCCGCACACAAAAATAGTAAAAAAAAAAAATGAAATGAATTTTGTAAAGAAACAAAAAATAGCAACTTTGCCAACATGAAATTACTGTTGTGGCGCCCCAGGATAATGAGCGCTTGGGTGTACGACGCTGACATTGAGCTCAGCTGCAAGCGCCGTTGATGCTTATCGCAGCGCTGCCGACGTCAACGCTGCCAGAAACCACAAGTCATGCACGGCGGGCGTGCAAACAACAACAACAACAACAAGCAAACAGAAATGTGGTCATGTGGTCATGCGGCTGCAGTATCGCGCACATGCATTAATGGCCGCCGGAAGCTGTTTAGTAACGGGATTGCTTCCACAAAAGTATTACAAAAAAACAAGTAGTTACTTTTTCTTCTCTTCGCTCATATATTTCACTTTCTATTTGGCATTTCTCTACTGCGCCTGCCCTCCCTCACATGTGCTTTGCCGTTTAATTATCTCTTTTCTATTTTTTGTTATTGTTTTTTTCAGTGCATTTGCTGATTTTTCGGTCGAGTGATTGCTTTATGTCATTCTAATTTCGTCTGTCGCTTTGCTTTGCTTGTGTCCTTGCGCATTTTGTTGTAGCTTTGTTGCTGTTGTTGTTGTTGTACGCCATTATCGTGCTTTTCATTTCCTGTGCTGTCGTTAAAGTGAAAATGCCGAATATTGCGGCCAACCGAACAATTCGTCTAACGTTGCCAACGCTCTGCCAACTGCAACAGACCGCGAATGTTGTTTGACAAGCATCGTCGACCGCTGTCCGTCCGCGGGCCAGCACAGTGGGACGCACAACTGTTATTGACACATCGTAAATCATTCTACACTAATTGTCGTTTCGGCAGACGATACTTTTTTGGCCTTCATGCCAGTTTTTTGTATATATTTTTTCGCTTATTTGTTTTTGTGTATTTTCATTGATTTGTTGGCCTTGTTTGCAGAGGCTTTAGGCGCTGAAACGCTGTAAATTTTTGAACGCTTGTGCGTCAATTTTACGCCCAACAGACAATCACTTTAAAGCTTTATTTACTATTTTACGATTTGGGCGTTTGTTAACTGTTTTATTGCCGATTTTTGGCAAAAGTTATAAATTATTTTGTTTAATAGACACATTTATAAAACACATTTATCGCACACACACATGATAATAAATTAATTAATAAATAATTGCATTGTAATGACACATGAGTCGACCCAATTTGAAATCGTTGGCCGGCAATCTCAGCTCCGTTGCGTTAATGTGACTTTTAAGCCAATCGATGTAATGCGATAGCTTCGTATAAACGCCGGGATAGCCGGGCAATGCGCACGGCTTTACGCTCCACGAGACAATGCCCAATTGCGTGTCCGCGCCATAGATCAAGGGCCCGCCGGAATCGCCCGTGCATTGACCTTTGCCGCCCAGCTCAAGGCCAGCGCAGATTTGCCGCTCCGTTGTGTCGCCGGAGTGACGCTTGTAGCACGTCAGATCCGAGTATACTTGCAGCGTAACCGCTTGCAGCACCGACTGCGTTATGCCATAAGTCTAAAGGGCGCGTTGGGGGAAAAGAAAAAACCTTTTAGCATGCATTAAAATGTAATGTGTTTCGGTTGGAAATGGAACCCGCCTCATTGCGTCCCCAGCCGGCGAGTCGCGCCTCCACGCCCACGTTTGTCTGCGGCACTTCAAAGTACGGCTGTGGCAGCTGCACCGGCGCTACGGTGACACCATTGAAGTCCAAGCGCGTTGCCAACGCCAGCAAGGCAATGTCATGCGGATACGGATACTGATTCTCGAACGCCTCATGCACAATGATGCGCTCCACGGCCACCACATTGGGGCCCTGCGCCGCGATCTCGGTGACGCCGTACTGCACGCTGAGCCCGCTCGCCACCTTGCTGGCGACACAGTGCGCCGCGGTCAGCACCCAACTGGCCGCAATGATGCTGCCGCCGCAGGTGTGTTTGCCGCTGGCGCCGCGCAACGAGACCTGCAAGCGTAAATTTATTTGTTAGTTGTCATTCGACGCACACAAACAAAAACTCACAATGTATGGAAACTGTTGCACTTGCGAATTCTCGCCCGCCACAATGCGTCCTGCGGGCGTGGCATGCAATGCGCTCAGCAAAGCCGCCGCCGCAAACACAAATAGCAGCACACGCGTTTGGCAAACTTGCAACATCTTCGCGCACAAATATACTTTTGCCGATTAAATGTTTGTTTGCGTGCCTTGTGCGCCTTTTATAGGCAACGCTGCGCGCTTATCGCTCGCCAAGGGCTCACGCTTGTTTATGGCACTCATAAAGCCTATCGACGTGCTCATATATATTAAAACGTTCGATGCGATTGGTATCTTAAATGGCAATTAGTCACAAACATACATTCCGCTCAACGCTTTTGGGCAATTCATAAACAAAAATTCGCTACTTGGCCGAAATGTGTGCCATTCAAAATGCACGGTAGTCGCTGAAATTGAAGTCGTACAAAACGCGCGACAGTCTCAAGCTGTGCTCGCCAAACTGGTCGCCCATTAACCAACCAACCGACCGACCCAACGACATGCCGCACATTCGTTTGCTTTATTGAATTGCAGTTGTTCATTCGATTACAAACAGCTGTGTACAAAATAATAGGAGCGCGCTGCATTTATAACATTTTGTAATTCTATGCGACTGATATTACTCTATTTAATGAACTAGGGCCGGGACAATAAATCAGACATCAGCTGAAACCGAAAGAAGAACAGAGAATGTGAGATACGGTCGTACTAAAGCTTTGGTTTGGCGCTGTTGTTCTTGAAGTATTTTCTATCGTATTTCATTAAACCAAATCGAACGATAGATCGTCAAATCAATGTGGCTCTTTTAGCTCTAATAACAGAACATGGAATTCACGCTAACAAACGCTATTACAACAGCATAACAGCCTGAAAACCATTAGTAGTCAGCGAAAAGTAGTTTCGTGTATAGCACCCAGTGAATTCTCTTTGAGCCAAATCTCCAGCAAAAAATCATATAATATCGGCGCTTTTAGGAAAGGAAGATCATAGCACAAGTCTGAAGTCTGTTAAATTTGACTCATTATTGCTTTTGTTACTTGAAAATGTTAAGAGTAAATTAAATACTACCATTATTAAGAACAGTGCAGCTCGCTACTATTATTTCGTACACAGCTGTAGATGTTGAAGTGCTTAAACTATGCCAAATGCAAAAAAGAAACGATAAAAGTTGCAATGAAAATGATTTAACTTTTGCATAACGCAATTCTTGTGGTAATTTTGTTGGTTGGTGAGAAGTAAAAAAGAAAAAGGCAACAAAACATGCTCAATGCAAATTATCAAAGTGTCACACGAGCTCATTTTCATTTTCATTTTAATTCAATTAAAATTGTGCGACTCACTTGGCGCTCCACCAGCCTCGCCCCGCGCTGAGTAATTTGGCGACTTTTTTCGTTAGTCACATGTAAATCATGTCGTTATGCACAACAAGGTGTCACTTCGACGCATGTTGCCACACACCACTCAGCTCACCAACTCACCAACGCCAAAGTCAAGCCAAGTTAGCTGTAATTGTTGGCCAAGTTGCTGTTAACGATGCTGCTTATTGGCAAGGCGACGTGCCGCTTGTTGCAATTGCGGTTTCAGCTGCAGCTGTGCCAACGCCAACGGCGGCGACTGCGGCTTTGGCTTTGGCGCCACCACCATTGCTGCTCGTCTGCGTTCTTTGCATTTGCTCTGTGATTTCTTGTCTTGTCGCATTTTGATTAATATTTGCCTTTGCTTATTTGTTAGGCAAACACATGTGACTTTCATTAATTGTGTTCTGTCATTTTGCTCAAAAAAAAAAACCACAACAACAACCAACCTGTCGTATACTTGTTCAATTTGTCTTTTGCGGTTGTGTTGCTTGTTTGCATTCATATATGACATGTGGAATTCGCAATAAAGTTAAATAATCGCATTTCAAAACATTTAACCATCGAATTGCAGACAAACGACTCGGAGCGACCTTGGCCAGTAATTGTACGAATCCTGCTGCTTATGCATTGACCTAAGCTTACTCAAAGTGTGCTAACCGCAACATACAAAGAGAAGGCAGCGCAGTGTTGTTGTTGTTGTTGTGTGCAATATAATTACACATAAATCTGCTGGCGAATTTACTCGAAAGGATTTCACAAATGAGTTTTGTGGCATGGCCAAAAGGTGGCAAATGAGATACTCATGTGTGTGTTTTGAAATGTCAAAACAAACGCAAAATGACAGCACATTCAAAAGAGCAGCAAGTGTGTGCGTGTGTGTGTGTGTGTGTGTGTGTGCTATTTTCACTTGCGTGTGACAATAATCATAAGCGTCTGTTTTGTGTCATACGCGTTGACCCAAATAAGTTATACATGTGTGTCTGTGTGTATGTGTGTGTGTGTGTGTCTCTGACTGGGATAAATGTGTTGCCATTTGTTGTTGTTGTTCGCTAACGTTTGTCAGTTGACTTAAGCCGCTAACAAATGAGTTCTGTTCTGACATCCTTTTTGCCAGCCAAGTTTCTAATACCTTCTAATACACACTCCTGCTTTTTTTGCTCACCTTCTGCACACCTCAGCGCCCTTAAGTACTTTTAGTAACTCATGTTGCTTGAGCTTTCATTAATTTTTCGCTTGCTTGTTACTTGCCTTGTTGCTCTAGTCTATTTAGTAGAAAACTTTTGAAAGAGCGCACAAAACTATAGAAAAGTCAACTCAGCACAAAGCGCAAAAAAAAGGTCAAACTGAGGCGGAAGCGGCAGAAATGTCAGGCAAAATAGGTTCAAATGTATGTGCCATCATGAAAGAGTGAAGTATAGAAATTAATCTTGAGCTCTTTGTGGCAAAGGCAACAGCCGTGTGGCAGTTGGTGATGGAGGCCGTCAGGTGCTCTGCGCCAGCGCTAGTCAGTTGTCTATGCCATGGCACTGAGCTGGGCCGATTGCCATTTGGCGAAAGTCTTTGTTTTCTGTGAAGTCTTTTCGTTGCTTTTTTTGGTCTTCATTGCTCATGGCATCAATTGTGCTTTCGATTTTTCTTGCCATTAAGTTGACTTGAACGTACTTAATTAAAAACTTATTTCGCTGCTCTTCATTGCTAGTAAACTTTTGGTTATTCTTTGTCGAATCTCGGCAAATGCTGAAGTATCGTTTAAGTGTTGGCTTGGTTGGCCGACAAGATGGACGGACACACAATTATCAGCAACGCACTGACTTGGTTATCATTATCAAAGTTACTGATAGAGAGATTTACCAGTGTGCGTGTGCGTATGTGTGTGTGTGTGCGTGCAATGCTTTGTTTACTGTCCATTTAATGCACTCGAAATCGTAAAAGAAATTCCAACAAATGCGTATCTTTTTGCCTAAGCTTACATTTGACATTTGAAGAAAATTAATGATGCGCTTTGTTGTGTGCTGCCGCCATCTTAGCAACAACAACAACAACAACAACAACAACAACAACCACAGCAACAGTATAGCAATAACAACAAACAACAAAGAGCACAAAAGTTTAATAAAGTTGTGCGTTCTTCTTTAATGCTTTGCTGCTGCTTCTTATTATTATCTGTTTGCCTCAAGTTGTTCGTTTTCCTTTTTTCTTCGGTTTGTTTGTGTAAATAAATAATGAAAGTGTTATGAGAGCAGCCACGCAACATTTAATGAAAAACTTTTAGCAGCTTATTTAACCAAAAGCCAAACAAGATTTCTTTAAATGTGTTTTCGTTTCTAATAAGCTAAGAAATAATATCAAAAAGCCCAAGTTTGTTATTTTTGCTTCTTTGTCTGTTACAAAAAATCTAATAATAATATTCTCCTTTCTTTTCAGGTATGTAAAAACACTTGAGTGCTCTTAAAATAGCTTCATTCAACGCAAGTAATTTTTTATTTTAAATATTTCATGAGCTTGAAAATGTTTTCAAGTCTTATTAACTTCTTTCCGTCATATAATTGTTGCAGTCTCAATTTTATAATTATTTCACATTAAATTTTGCACACTTGAATCATGATAACTCACTTTCTTCGTCCTTAATTAATTAGCAACGTCATTTTTCAATCATTCATTAAAAATTTATTACGCATACGCCATGCTTAACAGCCGGAAGTCAATCACGCCACAGCTGATTTACCGTTCTCCGCACACACATTTTGCATAAAAGTCACGGATATTTGGTTTTCTTATGCGCTTCTTTTATTTGATTATATTCGACGCCTTCTTTCACACACTGCCGGCATTTAATATTGTTAAACCTGTCCGATTATATAACAAAGGCGTGTCACAGCTCATTACTCATTTCACATGGCAACAATGAAACAAATACTTTGCCATCAAAAGAACCAGACAGACGGACAGAGCGACAGACGGACAACAAAAGCCGCAAGCAGTTGAAGAAGAGCAAGCAGAAGTAAACCAACTAATATTTTATGTAGACACTCGTGTCCAAGTTAATACGCACGCATTCATTGGCAACAAAACAAGGCACAAAAGAAGGGACAAAAGAAGGGACAAAAACGACAAAAAAATATGGCAATTCATGTTTATTCATACGCATTTTTCATGCTGCCACCGCTAAACCGAAAATCCAAAGGTAGAAGAAGAAAAAAAGATGAGAAAATAAAGCAAATAAAAGGAAAAACTTGCCACAAATGCTTCGCTCGAGGAGGCATAATTTATTTGAAGTGTTGGATTAATGTCAGAGCACAAATACAGAAAGCGGAGCGAGGCGAGGCGCGTCGTTGTTGTTGTTGTGTTTTGCTTTGACATATTAACAAGTGGACATGACTTGTATATGCTTGCATGAGTTTGTAGGCGCTTTAAAGAGATGAAGACGCACACACACATACACACACACACATGCAGATTGAAGGCAACAAAAACTGGACGCTGTCATGCGTCATCTCATTTATTAAAGTGCAAAACGGAGTCACACTTTGCACGCCTCATGTCTCATGCCTCACGCCTTGGCGAGCTGAGCTGCTGAACTGAACTGAGCTGAAGGTGCAACCAATTGGTTTAATGCGTTCGGTGACTTTTAGCCTCTATTTTTGTATGCGTTGCCTTATTTTTTTTAAACAGTTATGCAAATAGTTGAAGAAGCAAAAGCAGAAGAAAAAGGAAATACGCAAAAGCTCAGCACGACTTTGTCTTAAGGGGGTACACCAACTTGGAGTTTCAGAAGTGGAGTGTAGAAAATCAAACATTGTATGAAAATATGTTAGTTTCCACGGATAGTTCTAATTGGATTATTTTGGAGAAGAAGAGATATTTTAAGGAATTTTCTTATGATAAAAGTATTTCAGTAATATTTTTTTTTTTTATTTTTTATGCATGGCTTTCACTCAAAATATTCATTTGATTTGAAAAATAGCCAATAGTTTTCTTAAGAGTCAACTCAAAAATTCCAAAAACGGTTTGGAGCTGGGAGTCATAGTCATATACGGGTCGTGATTTTTCAATGGTCATATACATACAATATTTTTGATCTGATAAAATTGCAAATGACAGAAGAGACATGTATTAATAATCGATTTAAAATCACTTTTTGCTCAGTGAATTCTTTGAACGTATTAAAAAAATCTTAAAATTCAAAACAAAAAAAAAATAGTTTTTAAAGGTTGTCCCCCCTTCAAACATTGAAAAGTTGAGTTCAGCGTTTTCAGTTTATTTGCTATTTAAGCACATTTCATGACAATATTTTTCTGCTAAATGATATGCAAATATGATAGTATATCTTTTACATATGTATGTACATGTGTGCCACAAACTGTTGCATGCATGAGTCTTGGCAAGTTGCGCTTTGGCGCCGACACTTGCTACTTTACTACACTCCACACACACACACACACACACAGAGAGGGGCACTTAAAACGCTTCTGTGAGTTTCGCTTTCATTGTGTGTGTGTGTGTGTGTGTGTGAGCTGTGCAACAAATGCATTTACTTAAATAAGCCATAAACTAAAGTGCCGCACTGCAAAATGTGTTAGACAAAATTGGCTCATTGCCCGGGGATTTCATTGTGGCACGAGCACAAGTTGCCACATCGCTGCCACATCGTTGCAGAGACAACTCTCGTACTGCGTACGCACAGACGATTATTTTAAATGCATTTTGCAAATGTATCTTTTATGATACAATCTTTTCGGCATTAAGCGATACGAAACATGTCGACATGGCTGTGGCGACTCTGACAACTTCAAAGCAACGTGAGTCACAACAACAACAGCAAATGTTGCACCTTAATTAACCAATTAAATTACGCATAAAAATTTCGACACAATAATTCATGGAAATTTCTGTTAACTTATCGTATTTGAATTTTCACATTGTCGGTTTTACATGAAGAAAGTTGTACCAATCGGACCATTTTTTATTTGAGTTGGCACAGTTTATAGCAACAGTGGTCTATTTACAATTGTGTAACGGTACACACTTTCTTCGTCAAGCAGCTCTTGTCACACACACACACATGCGCTTGCCACCCAAAGCCGATTAGTGTTTGACCCACGGCGATAACCTTTGTTGCTGAGCGCATCAAATCTTTGCCTGATTGGCTGCCAAACGCCTCACTTGTGCTGAGCGACTTTATCATTTCTGATTTAAGTCGTTTTTCATTTTAATTTGTGCTATAAGAATAATAAATAAATGCTGGAAGACCAACTCGGCTACTGAGCACATTAAACAGTTATCAATCAAATTCAAACAAATAAACTAATAAATTATTACAAAATATCAAGATGCCCACTGATTTAAGTTGGCTCCGTTAGAACATCGTAAATATTCAAACACAAAAATTCCAAATTAAAAAATAAAAATTCCAATCAAATGTTTTATTGTGTTTTTCTTCAACAACTGATAAGACTCTTGGTTTTAATTCCGTTTTTATTTATGATGTAAGCAAACATTTTGATAAAATACCATGCAAAGTTGTGCGCCGTAATTTGATATCTTCAAAAAACTGTGCTAATTAGCGCAAAATGCTGCGTTTAATCGCCAAAAACAAAAAGCAAGTAACTACAAAAATAAAACACTCGCAACACTTGAAGTTTGCTTTGCTTTGTTTGGTCTTGTTGTTTCTTCCTGCTGTTCTGCTCTTCTGCTATTGTTGCTTTTATTTTCTTGTTTTGTGGCCAGACAAATTTCCTTTATTCGCCGCATTTCAGTTTAGCACTTGTTTGTTCGTTCGTTCGCCCGTTCGGTCGTGGGCACAACAAAGCGAATAGGGGCGACGAAATGGGAGGAATGAAACGCACGATGCGCGCGGAATGAAACAGACAATGCCAGTGCCTGCAATAAAAAGCGAATTTTATAAGTGTCTGATTTAGTTTCACTTCGCATTTTTTTTTTGTCTTTATTTTTAGCAACACTTCTTCTGCTTACTTTATTTTCTTTTTATACTATGTACACACTGTATAATTTGGTATATTGAGTAGGTTTGAGACCAATTTTATAAAGTACATATATGATTATGTTTTTGATCAGAACAACAAAAGAAATCGATCTCTAAGGGACTCGTGTGGTCATGTGTTTCAAGCTTGATGGAATTTTGCCACGCCTTCTCTTACACTTTACCGTCCTCTTTTGTAAATTGCTGTAGGCCGAACGTTAATTGAGCCAGAAATATAAGAAAATCGGATGGTAGATATAGTAATAACAGCCCCACACAATGACGTCCTACAACTTGTTGCCCTCCCCTTTATTTTCCCTTAAAATAGTTGTTTTACAAAAAATTCATTGAACAAATATTTATCTTCTAATCTAAAAGATATGCGAGTCTAAATATACCTCTTTAAAGATACTCATCTCCTTATAATGCTGAGTCTCAACAAAATAAATGCACTGCTTTATCATATTTTGTATAACTGCAGCACTACTTTAAATATAATGTGAGCTCCTGTAAGCCCTGTTTTATGAACAACTTTTAACAATATTTAAATAAGCCATGCCAGATAAAGAATATTTTTGTGCGTGTAGGGTATTATATTGTTGAGTATACTCGACTATAATGCCCTTACTGGCTTTGTTTGTTTTGTGTTTTTATTTTTTCCTTTGTCTAGAACGGAAATTGTACGCTTTTGTTGTTTTAATGCCAATGGAAAAATAAAATATAAAAAATAAAACAAGAAATCTTAATTTAGTTTTTGCTTTTCTCGCTGCCAATTCATGCAACTTTAATTGGTGTTGCTACGCGTTAGTTTGTTTGATTAAACAATTGTGCTATTTTCTGTTTCACGTCTTCCTCTTCTTTTTGCAACGCTTAAAGAAGACGCTCTTGAGTGCTACCGAAATTCAATTGGTTTTCATAACTATTGCGAAACGGCTTCAAATAATATTTCAATTAAGCAACATTTCCGTTTTGTGCGCATTCGAGTGCACTTTGTTGGAAATTAGTGGCAATGAGGGCGGCAAGCGTGAAAAGAAAGTAATTTGGTGGCATTGTGCAAACCGGGAATTTTCCTTTTCATCTTGAGTACTTTTTTCACTCTATTTTTTTTTTCATTATTATTTCTATGCTTTTTTTTTTCTTTGCTTTGCTTTCAATTGGTTTTGTATGATTAAAAAGATGCTGTGGCACTTAGAATTGTACTAGTGGGAAAATTAATTGGAAACTGCAAACTTCCGCTCAAATGCTTTGTTATAACAAAGCCAACAAGAAGAAGAAGAAGTAGTAGAAAATTTTGGCAGATAATAAGGAAGTAGGGTACTATAGAAGCAGATAAGCCTTGCGGTCATGCCACAAAAATAGCTTCAATATTACAATTACACATTTAAAATGAACTGACGACACGTGCCACAAATTGAAAAAGAGAAACGCTTGAATTCACTGCCACTAAATTAAGCGAAAAGTGACCAAAAGATACTTTAAAATAGTTAAAGTCTTCAAGTTTAATAAATAAATGCAATAAAGTTTATATATTTAAAATTACTTCAACTGTACTTGTTGCATATCATTGAATGAATTTTAAGGTTTTATTACACACACACACACACACACACATGCGTACGCAAAAGCATAAAGTTTTATTGTGATGCGTTTTTAAATAATTTTGAGTGCGGCTTTTGTAGGTTTTACCGCACTTGGACACTTTGTGGCCGCCCGCATGACACTTGCGTGCATGCATGTATCTCCAAGATATTCAAGCATTGAACAATGCTGATGACCAACGTGAGCGGGCGGCGGTGGATCAAGTGTCCGGCGGTTATGGTCTTAATGCGTAAGCATGATAAGTTTATGACTTTGCTCGGCAACGATAATGACAACGATAAGTGCGAATGATGTTACCCATAAAATCGAAATCACTTAGTGCAAGCTTATATTGATTGAGTAAGAGGACAACAACTACAACAACAACAACAACAACAACGACAATAAAAGAAAAAAGAAACAAAGCGCTGAAAAAAGGCAAAATAAATATTGAAAATTTTTTACTATCAACACATTTTATTGAGCTGCTAAGATACTTTTATGACAATACATATGTATGTGTATGTGTGTATGTGTGTGTGTGTTAAAACTTACTCGAAAAGTCGTTTCGTTGCCTTTATCTTGATTAAGCGGCAGCGATTTTTCAAGACTTTCTTCGGCGCGCAAACTAATGTTCAAATAGTTTCATTTGCTGTCATTAAACAACAGTTTTCGATTTATTTTCTTTTATGTCTTTTTTCTTTTAACAAATGTTAATGTGTTTTTATTGTACAAAAAATAAAAAATAAACTTTTGCAGTCATTTTTTTCTCACTTTTTGAACTTCATGTCTGCGGCACTTGTGCGTCATGTTGCGCTAATACAAAACGTTTGCGCTTATCAGTCTTGGCTTTGATTTTCATGTCATACCTGCCACTTGCAAACTTTCAATCAGATAACTTTATAAATACATTTATATAAACTTCAATGCGCTGCTGTCAATTTGGCGATGATGATGATAATGATGATAGTGATGATGATCTAACTGCAAATAGCAAAGTTGCGGCGAAATGAGTTGTGTCAAGAACGCAAGAAATCACTCAATGCATCAAGTTGGCGCCACTGTAAGCGCAAAGCGTAATTCATGCAACGTCGTCGTAAGTCGTATGTTGTCGAACGTTGAGCGATGTACGACCTACGCAAGTGATGCTTATAAGATTGTCGCACGCAGATACTTGTCGGCTAATGCAACAGCGTTGAGTAAGTGATTCGTTTGCTGAGATTGTTTGTGTTGTTGCATGTTGCATGAATGAATGAGTGAATGAATGAGTCACTGAGTGATGGCGGCAAATGCGCTGCACTGACTGAACCGCAACAACACCAACAACTGCAACAACAACAACAAGACCAACAAGAAAAGCGCTTGCATGCTGCGCGGGTGAGTGCGCGGTCATGGTTTAAGTAGAAAATTTGTTCGTGGGCTGTTTTAAATTGTTTGAAAGAAACAAAAAAACAAACAAAAAAAGAAGAATAAAAAAACAACAAAAAAAAAACAATAGTGTGGAAATGCATTTGTGTAGGTTTCCAGCTTTGCTTTTGTTTATGCGGCTTTGGTAATTTTATTTTGTTTTGGATTCTTTACGATCTTGCAAGCGCATATTAATTTGTCATGGAGTTTGCAACGCTCAGAAGGCGACAACTCCGACTTTATGAAGTGCTTATGAGTGCTTAAATATATATTCTTGATCAGGATGATCAGAAGGCTGTATAAAGCCATGTCCATCTGTCTGTTTCAGTGCTACCAAAGTTTTCGTTGAATGGTATAACTCAGAATCATCTTGAACGGATCAATTTTGCCGCCATATTCTTTTTTAAGAGTAACTAACATAATTTTTTGACCGGAAACAACATGGGCGTTCTTAAGATATAAGGACATGGTGTGCAAGAATGGTGAAGATCGACCGAGTAAAGCATTCATATATCTCACATAGGAACGATCTGTAATTGAAGATTCCAAAATGGTAAATTTTCTGCTTGGGTTATAATAAATTTGACATTAAAAATTTAGTTGCCAAAATTTTATTGAAAAATACTTGAAACAATAATTGTAAGCGCATTTAAAATTCGACAAGGCCGACAACAATTTCCTATCCATTTTTTTTTTTTTTAATATCTCCTTTTTCTTTTTTTATTTTTGATTTGATTTTTTCATTATTTTTTTTGTGGCAAACGATTTTGATGCATGATCATGTGGGTACGTCGAGACTTTGCCAGCGCTATCATGCACTTCATTTGATTCAACAGATCTTTTATTTTGGTTTTTTATGCTTCGTTTTTGTTGTGTCTTTTTTTGTATTCAAGCAATGCGTGGGAGTTCTGCTGCACTACTCTTTTTTTTCCTATGGTCGCTTCTCTTTCTCTTCTTTGTGCGTTGTTCGTTCGTTGCTTACTTCTCGTTTTGTGTGTTCTGTCAAGTTCCTCAGACACTTCAAGTGTGTGAAATTAGCATTGATTCAATTAAATTGCAGCTGAAGTGTCTTTTATCATTGAGTGGGCAAGTTTAAAGTTCATTTTACGGCGTGGCAGAACAAAAACAACGGCAACGTTTTTATATATGTATTTTCAGTTGTGTAAGAAGTAAGTAAATAACAAAGAACATCGAGTAGACTAAGGGGAAGAGCAAGAGCAAGAAGAAGAAGACGATGAAGTCGAAAAACATCAATTTACAATAACGCAAAAACAAACAATAAGAAAATATTAATAAAACCGAATGATGGGCAACAAACGCGACGGGGGCGTGAACGTGGCTGCCAACAACAACAACAACAATAACAGCAACAACAAAATTGCCAATAAAATATATCGATAACAAGCGTGCACTCACCGTAGAAGTATGTGAAGCGAGCAGTAAAAGAGTGTTGTGAAGAGCAGGGGTGCGGTGGGGCTGGGGAGCTGCGAATGGATTTGTTTGCAATTGAGTTGCACCGCAGGCGATTTTTATTGCATGCAATTAATTTTGCATGAAATACATTTGACAACGAAGCAATAACAACAGCAACAACAACAACAATGACGGGCCAAGAATTTAACTACTTTGCTGTTATTGTTGTTGTTTTGCTTATTGTAAATGCCCTTTTATTTTTTAAGAAATATTTAAAGCTTAAAAAATTATAAAATAATATTTCAGAGTTGCCATTTTTCCATACAAACAATTTCAATAAAGTTTTTGTGTATGAAATTCTTTAAAAAAAAAAATGCCAAATAATTTTAATTGTTTCATGCTCATTATTTACTTCAAAAACCATAAAAAAAGTTTTCTGCCATGACTCATTTTAAGGGAATTTCATTATTTTCACCAAAAAATTAACATAAATTCTTAATCAGAGTAAACCGCAAAGGTGCTGAAGATAAATGCATGAATTATAATAACAAAATTAAACGAAGCAAACACGAAACAAATATACATGCCTCAAAATGTCAGTAGCAACAACAACAGCAACAACAACAACACAGCTGACAGATTATGCGAAAGTCAGGCGGATTGCCAACACACACACACACACACACACACAGATACAAATACACACAGATACATATAATTGTGGGCGTGTGGCGTATAGACTGAGGCACGCCGCTCGCTCTTTGTTGTTGTTGCCACAAGTGGCGTTGCAGCAGATTGCAAACAATGATAAAATTCAAATTAACAAAATATTTCCAACCAAAAATTAAAAATTCCAAAAAGCAAAAAAAAAAAAACAAAATGTTCACAAAGGAAAACAACAACAAATGTTTGAAAATAAAAGCCAAAAAACTTAATGTTTTTTTTTTTTTTGGTTTGGCATTTGTGTAAGCATTGGCGGAGTGTGTGAGCGGGCGGCGGCGGGGTCGATTACTTGTACTATGTGGCATGCAAAATTGAAGCCCGCAGAGTTTGTTTGAATTCAAGCCAAAAGAATAAATACAAAAAGAAACATAACGAATATGAAGATATAAGCGAAGAAAAGCAAATTAATTAGATTTTCAAATGAGATTGTGTCGAAAGGTGTACAAGAGGGCGGGGTGGGTTTTGGACAGGTGGCAGCATTTGCTTGAGCTTATTATGACAGTTATTTCGTAGGGCGTGTCTAAGTCGTATTTTGTTTACTTATGTTTTATTATTTTGCTACTCGTGTGTGTGTGTGTTTCTGTGTGTGTGAGAACTTATTTTGCTAATTTAAAATTGTGGTAATCTTAGTTTAGACAAAACTGAGCCCACCAACCAACCACCTTCCAATCTCCCTACCTCCCTCCCACCACACAGCCGCTAGCACTGGCACTTTTTGGGGCTTGTTGAAACCGCTGTTAGGGGTGAGGGGCGGCATACACGGCACGTAACGGAAATTAAATTCACATTGTAAGTAAATGTGGCAGCTGCTTTGCGTTTACCCAATAAGAAGTTTTGCCACTTCTCTACAAACGCTTTCATTACCAAAGGCATTGCCTTATTTTTTTCTTCCTTGGCATTTTATTGCCATGTTTGCTTCCGGTCTTATTTCTGCTCTAATGATCAACGTATGCCAAAGCTATTTAAAATAATTGCAACAATTTGGCCTTAAAGACGCTTGATATTTTGTGGCCAAGGCACTTTTGCGCTTCTTTAAGCTGATTTGTGTTGTTTTTGTCAGTAATATGAAGAAAGTTCTAATCTGCTGCGTACAAGTTATATGTATAACCTAACGGCACTAAACTTTGTATATACTTGTGTATTTATAAGTTGCCAGCACGCAAAGTCGCATTATATAATAATTTCATGTCTTGTCATATGACAGCGGTTTTTTAAAGTTGTGCAAACTACGCTTCTAAACTGCGGTTTATTGCCTATTTGCGCATAAGAAGTGGCAACATTGTAAGCAGAAAATATGCCGCTGACAAGAGCTTAACACATGATCCCACCTGCATATATGCAAGTAAGTAAATAAGTAAGTTTCTACCTGAGCCGTGGCATTTGAAGGCGCCACTAGAGCCCAACTGACGCACTCACACATTCAGTTGGTATGGCAAACAAACTGTTAGGAAAGAGAGCGAGAGAGAGAGCGCGAAAAAACGAAGGTAGTAAGAAAACGAGCGTAGAAAAGCAACAACAACAACAAGAAAATGTCAACGTACGCCAAGTAGAAATTTCTTCTGCGTTTTTATATAGAAAACTGAGCTGCGCCCGTTGTGCGAGCAAACAAGCAAGCAAGCAACGAACCAACCAACAAAAACAACAACAAAAACAAACTCATATGCATAAATACTTATATGTGCATGCATGGCATAGAGCATGTTGTATCCTGCAGCAAGTTATGAATTTGTTGTTAGCCAACGGCAGAAATTGCATGCCGCTATGAAAAGTTCACTGTTGCTGAAAGTCGTCGTCGTCTGTCTGGCTCTGTATCCAGTGACGACATAATTTAACGTCAAATGGGATTATATGCGTTGTTAGACACAAATTTGCATAAATTAAATAAGCACAAAAAATGAGACCAGTAAAGATAAACAGACGTACGTATATGCATGTGTGCAAAAGAGAGAGAGAGCGAACGAAATAGCAAGGCTAGTAAAGTGCAAGGATAATGAGTTGCAAGCAAGTAAGCAAGTAAAATAAATGCATAAAATTGCATGTTAAAACGAAAGTTTAAATAAATTTGTGCACTAAAATTAAATGTTTTTGTTATTAGAGCACAAAATGTGAAAAAAATACAACAAACGCACAAAGCATAGTTTGCATTAAATGTGCCACAGGCCATGGCCGTTGTTTAAAGTGTTGAAAAGCGCTGCGGTGCCGTTGGCTTGCATGCCTGTGCGCTGCCAACCTGTCACATTTGTCAATCGGCGTTGCCGTTTTGCATGACGACTGCGTTGTTGTGCAGCGTGACACGCTTGCGGTTCGGCGCCGGTCGGTAACTGCGGCTATTGGCAAATGACCGGAGATTGTATTGTCTTGCAAATTGGCATCGTTAAGGGAGGCGGTACCCACATGATCCCTAGTTAACCGACCTCCTAAATGGGTGCGTGTGTGTGTGTGTATTGTGGTGTGTCATTGTGCAGTTACGCTGTCATTGCGTTAAGTTTCATGCATGACTACAACGACGACGACGATGATGATGATGATGAAGCTTAATGACTTTGCATTTTGACCGCAATGCTGGCAATGCTGGCAACCCTGACGCAAAGCAGCGTACATGTCAACTTGTCCAGTATTCGGATGCGGTTGACTGGCCAACGGAACTGAATGGAACCGTTGCCTTGCCTTGACTTGTCTCAACTTAACTCGGTTTGCCTCTTGGCTTGTGTTTGGCTGTGCGCTCTGGGACAGGGACATGATCGAGCACATTTCCGGCAATTGCATGGTTACACACATTAAGTTAAAACGTGTTAATTTGGTAATTGTATGTGCAATGCCCAACGATGTGATCCGCAAAACAGTCATGCTTATACACACGCCTTGGGCACAGCCTCTTTTGGCATTTGCATTTGCACTTGTGTTATGAAACTGTGTATTGTTTAATTTCAATATTCAAATAATAATATTCAAAAAAAAAAAATCGGTGCTTTGCTAAATGAACTGAACTCATTATGCATGTCAATGAACCAACCCATGCACATCACTAATTTCGTTAATACGTTAAGCCACTTCATTCAATAAACTCATCAAATGACGCCACATAATTCCGGCCCCCCAACCGCATGAATTTGGCAACAAAGGGCGCCCCATATTGTCATCATGGCACATAATGCATTCTCTCACATAATTGAACTTATCGATTTCCGTTGTTTCACACCCACACACACAAGCCAACATTACACACTCATACGCAATCAACTCAAACCAGCAAATGTCTGCCGTTTTATTACTGTCGCTCCCCCCCTCGGTTTAAGTGCGAAATATCCTTGCTCCATCATTTCAATGTCACGCATGAAATTTATTTTATTGAAGCAAGCAAAACAAAACTTAGGGGTCGCAAGCAACTACAATAACAACAACAACTTGCTGGCGTTGCAATATCAATATCAATATTATGCAATGATCAAATAAACTCACACACCCACACACACATACACGCATGTGAGTTCGCACCCCTCGGCGCTTCTGCACGTAGTGGACAATTTCTTAAACGATTTTTATTTTCATGACACTTGCATTATTGACTTTTGCCAAAAGTCAAAATGCTGTCAAAAATGTCATGAATCGCAGCAAAGCAACCCCTGACGCAAGGGTGACTTGCTGTTGCGCAAAAGTTCGCCATTGACAACAACACATTTCACCCTTGTTGTTGTCATTTCGGTTGGCATTTTTGCACGTTTTGCGCATCAAATTAAGCAGCAATTATTTGACTCTTCTGTTGCCAGTGTTGCCAACTTTAAAGTCAAAAATGTTCTTTAATTTTCGTTTGCAATTTGCACAACCTGCCGGCTTACCTGTCTGTCTGGCCGTCTGTCTGTCTGTCTGCTTATTTGTCTGCCAGTCTTGCTGTCTTTTTGTGCAATGTGTCGCATTACTTAATTATGCATTTGATCGTGCTGCATTTTGGCTCCTGTGCACACTTAACGCACACACAGATTTCGCACACAACCAGACACAAATTAATTAAGTGCTACCGAGCAAAGCCGGCGTCAGTATGCTGTCAAGCTGTCAGTTAGCCCATGTTATCGAACGCACGCTCGCTCGGTCGTCGTTGCTGGTGGTTCCATTGGTCTGTCGGTCGATATCATTAACAGGCAACGTTATGTGTCACTCTGCGCTCCGCACCGCTCGTTTGTGTTTAACTTGTAAGTCAGCTTAATTTGCACTTTTGACTTGTCCGGTAATCGAACATTGTGAACACAAAGTGCACAGATTGACACGCATTTGTGGCAAGTTGACCGTACCGGGCTTCATCATCGTCATCATCATCATCATCGACATCGTCTTCATCGTCACTATTACCACATCATCATCATCATGATCATCATCACTGTCATTACCATTATCCACTGCGTCAATATCGTTTAAGTTTGTCTTAATTAAAATTTTCATTGCTTTGCACGTCACTCGTGTGAGGTCATGTCCTTTAGTCTTTTCCTTTTTCATTACCTTCAATTCGTTTGCCAACATTTAATGTATTTTTCAGCAGTAATCAAAACAATTTGAAATAATCAAGCAAGACATGTCATTTTCGTCTACTTACAAATAAGTATTCATTTATTTATTACCAATTTGTTTTGACAAGTCAGCAAATAAGCATTAATGGCATTTACATTGACGAACGGACGGACGGACATGAGCAATGGTGCGCTGCAAAACATTTGTATTACATAACTGTAATTACATTTAAGCGCACTAATAACATGTCAACAATGGTTGGCATATTTGTACAGTAATTTTATCGACTTGGACATACAATGTCAACAACAATACCAAAGGCCAGAGACATTTGTCAGACCGTTTGTCCTATGCCTTCTCAGTAGGCCATAATTGATGTCATGTTTGTCAAATATCACAAATTTGTTATTTTATATATTTAAATTTCTCTTGACATAATTTCGATTTTCTTAATTAATAGAAAAATCAAACAAAATCAATTAAAAGTGAAGATTATGCGCTGTAATGTATGCAATAAATAATGAAGAGCTCAGCATGCGTCAACAATTTAAACTAAATTCGTTAGTTTACAAAATACTTAACAATAAAGTGAAGTGTTGATATTGAGACATGATAAATTGAATAATTTAAATTAATTAAATAATATAATATTAAGAAAAATTATTATGAACAATTGCACACAAGATCTGAGAATTCTATGCCAAGAGAGCACAAATTCATTAGAATTCAAATAGAAGGCAATTTTTTCATAATCATATTTTTGTTGTTCTTTTTTTATAATTAACAGAAATTGTTGTAAAATATGCACATTACATTATAGTTAAAATTAAATTAAAAATTAAATAAAATTAAAAAAATAAGTGCATCTATAATGAAGTTAAAGTTTTGACGTTAAAATTTCATTATAGAAAATATTGCAATAATTGAAATAACATTTCATTTGAGTGAAAAGTTTTAGTTATGAAAACAAAGTGCTTTCTAAATGGCCAATCAACGTGTAAAATTAATTTTGCGTATCTAAACAAACAAGCGCGATTGTGTGTGTCTGTGTGTGTGTGTGTGCAATTACCGCACTATCTGTGTACGTAATTAACAACATGTTGTACGCCATTTGCATATATAAGAGTATGTACACTGTCGACATGCAATAACAACAGCAACAGCAACAACACGCACGCATCATTATGTGCAACATGCAACGACGTAGTCAGTTGACCAAACAATCAGCCAACTAACCAAATCATAATATTTTCCAGCCTTGTGCTAAAACATCAAAGACAGTTTGCTATTATTAGTTTAGTTGACGTTGGGCGCGTGTTGACTTTGGATGTGCATTTGATATGCGATAGTTAAGCGTTCGTTAGCTAAGGCATAGTCGACTCGACTCGACTCGACAAGCAACCAGAGGCTCTGCAATAATAAACGGATACTCTCATATGTACATAACACATGCACAATGTTGCATCGTTGTTGTTGCAACGCACTTGTGTTTTTACATTTTAATTATGTTATGACGTCGCTTTCAACTTGTTTCGCTTTTCACTTATTTTTCCTTCTTGTCGCTGTGTTGGTCTAACGGACATTTCCAGTCATTGTTTAACGAAGGTAATGGACAAATTGCATTGTTTATTATATTTCAATTAGTCGTCTATAACATAATTATACACACAACGACCCCGAACATGCGCAACACTTGTCGTGCGCAAAACGTGCGCTAAATTTTAATCGAATTCGATGTCGTGAAAAATCAATTAAATACAAATTTGTCTTTTATGATATTTATACAAAATTATTTATGCATCTATCACTTAACACTTTAATGTCTCTCTTGCAGCTCAATATCAGTCGCCGCGCATCATCGAACATCCGACGGATTTGGTTGTGAAAAAGAATGAGCCTGCAACGCTCAACTGCAAGGTTGAAGGCAAGCCCGAGCCTTCTATCGAGTGGTTCAAGGTAAGTGCATGGTTCTATCTGCAATTATAGCACTTAAGAGAAAAGTAATATTCGTATGGGAAACAATAAAATCAGTGATCCGATACATTTACATATAATTCGAAAGGGTTCCGATAAACTTTTAAAGAGGTAGTTTTTTTTTTGGTTATTATGCTAAGACATCTACGACTACTGCCTTATTAGTAATATTTGAAGATTAATCGCTTAAAAAGTACACTTATACTTGCAGTACTATAATCTTGAGATTCAAGAAAGATTGCTTGAGGCTGATGAGGCAGTTTGCCTAAGCGACTTAACGCTTGTAAAAAATTTAAACACATCTTATATCACATCATTATAGAACGATGATTACTACATATATGTTGGGCCTTGTGTACTTGTCAGCTGAAATTTGCTCCGAAAATCTAGACAATCTCAATTCTCAAGTCTAGACAATAAAAATCAGAAACGAAATCATGGAAAATAAAAAACTTTCCTTTGCGAAGGTTAGATGGCGTTGGTAATGATAAAAGTATAAGTAAATAGATCCTTGTAAATTTATATTATTAACTCTTAACCAAATATTTAGCAGTCTTAGCCAGCATTAAACATCCTAAACTGTCTTGATGTCAAAAAAAGTTGTAGCAAGCGTAATTGTTGAAACTTTATTCTTACAATGCACTTAACAATTGTTTATCTCATTTTCAGGATGGCGAACCAGTCAACACCAATGAGAAGAAATCGCACCGCGTGCTCTTCAAAGACGGCGCGCTCTTCTTCTATCGCACAATGATGAGCAAGAAGGAGCAGGACAGCGGCATCTACTGGTGTGTGGCCAAGAACCATGTCGGCAAGGCGGTGAGCCGTCATGCGACGCTGCAGATAGCGGGTAAGTGAGCGAGGCAACAAAAGCTTCAGCGACAGACGTATGCTAAGATACATGTACACTTAATTGAAACTTTTTACTAAGCGACACTTTCGATAGCTAATTGAAAAGGCCACAAAAACACAAGCGACGTGCGCGGGCTCGATTCATAGGGGCGCTAATGAGTGCGTGTAAAACTTTTATTGGCGCACTTAAATAGTATAAATTTTCCATGCCTGTGTTCTTGTTTTTGTTTTACCTTACTTCACTTGCTGCACAAGTCAATGGAATTCGCTTTTATGTGGAGACTACTTCATTGTGCGAAGTACATAAATAAATTCATCGCTGAGATACTTTGCTAGACGATAGGATCGCATAGGCGACATGAAAATCTCGACAACTTAAATATAGCGTTAAATTAAAACTGTCGTCTTTTGTCAGATACACACGCGCACACACACGCACACATAGTCGAGCACGGTTGTAGGCCATAAAAGCACAAAGCGAAGCCAAAGTGCGCAAAAGCCCACAAAATCTAACAAAAACGAAAAGTAACAAAAAATAAAAAAATTTCAACTTCTGTTGTAACTTTTGTCGCGCAGTTTAAAGTGTGCATGTGTGTGTGTGTGTGTGTGTGCGCGTATGGAATCCCAGAGGAAAATGTTGCTCGTTTGTGTATTTGAAAAATTAGCTTGCATTTTAAATTTAGCTTGTTGACTCAGGCCGCACAGATTTTTTTTCCATCTCTTAACATTTTTTATTCTTCTTACAGCCAAATGTATGTGTGCTATGCTTTTTGTTGTTCTTTTGCTATTAGTTTTAACTTTTGAGTTGTGACACAATTTACTTGTAGCAATTTAGCTGTAAATAATAAATCAGTTCCATGCCACTTATATATAAGTTTATATATGTATATGTACATGTATGTGCATGTGTCTGTGTTTGAAATATATTTCTGCTTTTTGGCTTTTCAACTTGTCAATGCCCGCGCACGCACCTGTGCGCATCACTTCGATTCAGTCTGGCGAATATATACATGTATGTACAAAGTAATAAACAGCATGGCCGACAGCTTTATGGCAGAGAACACATGAGGCATCATCAACATCAGAGCATGTCATGTGCCAAGTGAATTAATAACTTCAAAGTGCAGCATGCCGCGTATGTGCTTGCATGTAGACGCGTCTAGCACTGAGCCGAACGACAGATACACAAGTACAAGCATTAAAAATAATATTTGCCGAGCGCAAAAAAAAAATATTGCTTACAAATCTTCACTTCCGGGCAAACTTAATACGAACTGTGCGAACATGTGCAATAAATACGCGATATGTAAACGATTCATCAGATTTTTCGCACTGGGTGAATGTATTTACATATATGCATAGATACAGCTATGGTCAAAGAAATAGTACACCTCTTCTTTCATACTCAACTTAAACAGTTTAAGTAATTTTTTTTTGCAAAACTCTTGTTTATTAACAATAAAAATCATTATTTTCTTTTCAAATCAATCGATTTTGAAAGTGATAATGAAATCGATATTGCATAGAAAACGTATACTTATGCTCAAAAATTGTAAAACTGTCGAAATATTCAAGAATACAATTTTTTATTAAAGACTCATGTTTAAAATGCCTTCAAATATTTTAGATCTCACGTAAATATGCTTAAGAGGGAGAAAACTTGGTCGTCGCTGACACAAAGACAATAATCTGCGCGAAAAAGGTGCTTGGCTCTTCAAGTCCTACCAACCAATAAAATTCAAAAATAATTTGGCAATGACTTTAATGGGGAAAGTAAAATTGTTCGCAGATGTCTGAGTGAAAATAATATGTTTTTATAGCGTCTAATTCTGAAAGTTTTTGTATTTGTTGCTGGGAAGGACTCCATTTGTTTATTGAAAGAATAATCAGGGAATTAGAATACTAGCATATTGCTTAAGTTTTATTGAAAATGTGCTATTTATTTGTGCATAGTTGTGTACACTTGTGTGTACGGGTATGTGCTTGTGTGCACGGCGTGCGGGCCACAGCCACATGGCATCATCATGCATCATGCGTCAAGCCAAGTGTGAGAAGTTTGCCGCTTTCATTACCGCCGCCGTCGACGACGACGAAAGCGACAACATCAATGAGACATCGACCACTTCATCAGTCACCAAATTAGTGTTCAAGACATTGCGGCATTGCAGTTGAGTTGAGCGTCGGCAAGACACATTGACATTGCATAACTTTTTGCGTTGTCTAACGCGATTATTGCCATTAATTGTACATCATAATGCGAGCAAAGTTTGCTTTGTCTGCAAGTTTGCGAGTTTGCGGTACTGCGGCACTTTAATTGCTATGCTGCTTCATTAAATTATGCCCAAAAGTGTCTCAAGCGCAACGCCTCGCAAAGCGCAAATCGCTGCCACAACCGCACTCTATAAATGTCCGTCTTGCTGTCGTTCCGTTACGGGCGAAAGGAGTTGCCTGCACTTCAGCGCAAACTTCATGATTATGCGCTGCCAAAAAGTAGTTTTTCGCATATAATAGAAAAAGATTGCGGCCCGGCGGCGGCGACGTTCATTTTACCAGCAACAAAAAAAAAAACAAAAGAGTGAAATGGCATGACTTTCGCGCTGCTAACTAAGGTAGATTTGTATGTATGTGTGTGTGTGTGTGTGTGTGTGTGTCGGCTGCTCCTACTGCTGATGCAGATGTCGAAGATGTGCTGCTGCTGATATGTCGGCAACATTTTGGAGGCACTGACAGCAACTCAAAACTAAAATAAAACTAAAAACAAAAAACCAATGATAGGCATCAAGCATGCCACATGCCGCACCCCGCATGCCGCCCCACTGCCACTTTTGAGTTTGTTGCACATCGCAAAGGTTAAAGTTTGCGCTTAGCACTCATTCAGCGAAATGTGTTTTCGCCTGCGAGCATCGTTATCGCTCGCTCAGCTTGCATTTGCAGTTGCTCAACAGTCTTGCTCGTCTGCTTCTTCGCTGCTTCGCTTCTTCTGCTTTTGCTGCTGCTTCAGCTTCATCTTCAGCTTCAACTGTGCCTTCATCGTTGACTACGCTGATCGCTTGAAATTTGCAAAGTGGGTGTTACGGTTCCGAAACGTTTTATGGTTTAAGTAAAAAATAGTTGTACTTTTTGTTTTTGTTCGTTGTTCGTTGCGCTCATTTTATACCCTGAAGTAGCATGTAAAATGTTCGAAAATTGCCATGTTGCAGTTCTTTGCCTCAACCGCAACCACAGCCACAACCAAAGCCGCAGCCACAGCCGCACAATAAAGGTGCAGCACGGCAAGGCAGGCGAGGCGAGACGTGCGCTGAGGCCAAGACAGTCATTTGAATTTGATAGTGAGTTTTAAGCGCAGCTTCTAACGCTTCTTCAGTCTGCTGCTGCTGCTGCTGCTGACTTACTTTCGGCTATGCAACGTCATAATTTAACGGCTTAAACGTTGCACTTTCCTGCTCTTTTTATTGCCATTTGGTCTCACATTTTTATGATGCTTGTCTAAATTTAAGTCGGCGCATAAACTTTATCGTTCCGTTCCGTCGTTCGGTTGGCCGTCAGGTGTTGGCACTTTTGTTTGCTCAGCAGTTTCGGAAAGTAATTTGCATCAAGGTGGCTTTGACTTCTTGCCATGTCGGGCCAGCTTAATAATATATCAATAGCATAATATTTACCTGACTTTCAAGTAAAGCAAATCAAAATTGCCTTCAAACAATTTGCCACAACATTTAAAGCATTTATTGCAAAACTTTTTCAATTATTTTCTACTTTCGTACAAACACACAGACACACACACGCACGCACAAAGAAATACACACATGCCTCAAAAGCCTAAGAGTAAAATAACAACAACAACTTCAAATCGATCAAAAAAGTTCTCGAAAACGAATTTAAGGTAAAATTGAAACTGAGTTTGTGGCAAAGAAGAAAAACAATCTCTCTCAACTCAACTCAGCTCAACAGAACGCAACGCAACTAAAAACAAACTCCAATTAGTGCAAACATGCCAGAGACTCATCAATCAAGTGAACAAGCGCAAACAACACATGTTGGGGGAGGGGTAGCTTCAATTTTGGCAGCCGCCAATGAAGCTGAAGTTGCTGCAACGGGTGGGCGCCGCAGAGGTAAAAGTCTGTCAGGAAATAAGCAACAACAACAGCAACAATATAATCCCTGCGCTTGGCTAGAAAATATTTAATAAGTCAATCAAACGTGTGTCACGTCACGACTGTGTCACGGCCTGAGGGTGGCTTTGGCACCCCTTTTGGCAGACATTGCAAGCTGGCCTGCAATTTGGCGCTCTTTGGATTTGTATTTGCACGAAAATTAATGCGTTTCTTAAGCCAAATGCAAATATTGGCACGCGTTGCAACCCGGCATGTATCACAGACGGACGGATGGACAGAGGGACAGGAAGACAGACAGACACGAAAAATAAAAGTAGCCTCAACAAGAGTCTCTTTCATTTCGCTTTAGCTGAAGGTTGGTGGCGGTGGGTGAGGGTTGCTTGCTAAAAGGAAAAGTAATAAGATGGCAAATAAATGGCAAAATGAAAGGCAACAAAAGCCAAAAGAAAATCGCACAATTGTGTCAACATTTCGATTACAACAAATAAGCGACAACAAAAGCCAAAGCCAAAGAAAAGCGAAAGAAATTTGTCGAACCCAAGTAGCAGCAAGAAAGACAAGCAATACCAACAACAACAACAACAATGGGAAACGCTTGAGGATATTTGCTGCGACACCAACAATAACAAACGACAAATAAAGCTGTGTGAGCAAATCAGAGAAAAGCATCTGCCACAGTGGCAAAAAAAGCATAAGCGCATAAAAATTGTTGCTCTCATTTGCATAATTCAATGCGGGATTTTTTGTCGCAGGACATCAGCATTTGCTTATTTTTATCTCTTTCACTTTTATATATTTTCTACACATTTTTTTTATTATTTATGCGATGGCAGAAAATATCGTATTATAAGCCATTGAAGCTTTAAAATATTCCGGCAGACATTATTCAAATTGACGGTACTGCAATGACGCATTCCATTCGCATTCGCATTTACTCATGCTAACTCAAGTAATCTTTTTTCATAGTGCGCTTTTAGGCTGAACTTTTTATGATGCGAGTTAATGGCTTAACGCGCACTTTACGAGTGCAACAGAAGGCACTTTCTTTCCGCCGAAATCTTTCGCTTTGTTGTGAAGGTGTTGCGTATAACGGTGAAAAATTTGTGCCACAAATAAAAATTGTGAATTATAAATAAAGATGCTGTAAGACGCATAAAGCGCACTAAGTAGAACTGTTTCCGAAAAATAAAATTAGTAATTTGCATGAAATAAAATTTATATATTTCTACTTTAAATTTTTATTTACTTGTTGTTTTGTTTCTTTTATCTTCAACGCAAGTCGTAATCTAAGGCATGTCATTTTTATTTGTTGCATCAAAAATTGCCATAAAAAAAGAGACACAAAATTCAAGTAAAGCGAAAAGTTCTCTTTGGCTTTGTCAAGTCATGTCTAAACTTCAATTAAGCTTGTCGTTTCTTAGAAGTACGTTTATTCTTTTATGGCACTTTGTCGAGTTTTCTCATTTGTTCAAAATAGCCACAAAAGCAAAAGGCAACGACAACAACAACGACAACACTCTGCATTTGTGGCACAAAATTAAACACAAACAACTCAACGCAAAGTATATTTGCCATTCAAAGAGTTCTTGACAAACGCCTGCGCACCACTTACCCCTTGCACCTTGCCCTACACCATTGCTAGTCTTAAATGCTCTTGTGCTTTTGCCTTTGTCCAGTCATTGCCGCAAATGCGTCTTGATCAGAAGTGTTTGCGCAAACAATCAGCAATGCGTGTCGTTGCATGTATTTTCGGTGCCTCATGCCGCAACTCGCTTGATGACATTGAGTGCGGAGCACTTGTGTTTGTCTGTGTGTGTGTGTGCTTAATGATGACGTTTACTATAAAGTGTGTGTTTATGCATGTCAACAGTGACACTTTCATGCACTTTACACAACTTTATTTGCGCTCAACAAATGTTTGCCTTATTAATTGTCAGTCGGCAGAAGACAAGCCAAGACATTACAAGAAACCCTTCAATGATATAAAAAAACCAAAGATAAAATATCTAAAATTGCAACAATTTTAATAACAACAAACCACAAATAATAAAAATTTATCACTTGTTGTGCTTCATTGCCGTCGACAAAATCAATTAAGCGCAAATTCATTGCTAATATTTTAATTAAATTACGACGATTATTGATTTTTATATTAGAAACTCATTAGTAACAAACATAAGCGCAAACACGCACATGCGTTTAAATTAATTACCCACACTTCATGTGTGCGTGCGTGTGTGTTGGTGTGCTTAAGCACGTGAGCAATCTGCTTAACTCTGAAACAAAGTTTTATGCAAATTACATAAGTAATATTACAAAAAGGCAGCAAAGGAAAAATGCCTTCGCTTTGACACCTTCTTTTGCCGTCGCCACCATCGGCACCGCCTTTACACATCGTTTGGGTGGTCTGCAGCGCACATGTGCACGCACGACGGCACGCAAGCATGCATGCACGCACGCATGCCTTGGCTCGCAGGCAGTCAACGTCTGCGGCTCAAACAGAAGCCACACACACACGTGATGCTAATTTGATGTTTTAATTAAGCCAACGTAGAAGACTTGTCACTTGTAGATGTGCAAGAAAAAAAAATATATATTATGATTGTCTTTTTTTATTTGTGGCGTGGCAATTAAAAGATGCTTTGTGTCGAAATCTTAAAATGAAATTAAATCAATTCGCTGTCACATGTCTTAATGCATGTGTGAGAATTTTTAATATATGTAAGTAAATGTATATTTTTCATGGCGCTCAACATTAAAGCTTAATTTTTATGACAAAATTCCATTAAGACGCACAATTAAAAGCAACAACAACAACAACAACAACAGCAACTACAAAAACAAATGAAATGTTAATTGACGCAATGTGTACATGTTCTCATTGGCATCTTCAGCCCAGAGTTGAGTGAAGAGAAAAAGTTCGCAAGCAAAGAATTTCGTTTGTTTAGTCGAAGGCAAAGGCCTTCTTAATTAATTTATGCATTTTTAATTTGCAATGTGCGGGCAATCAAAACTCTCGTTTGTCTGTCTGTCTGCAATCATTAAATATATAAAAAAAACGAAAATAAATGAGTTAAAAAGACAACAAGAGCCAAAGCAAATGATAATCACAGTTGCAGACAAGAGTCGCGCATATCAACGCTTTTGCATCGCAACGCCTTTCATTTGCTTGCTTGCCATTAAAAGCGCATATTATTTTAATAATGTTAATAAAAAGCAAACTTCATAATGGCGAAAAAAAAGCATCGTTGGCTAAAAGATATAACAAAATGTATAAAAGTGCGCCGCATAAATCATGAAAAGTGTCGCCACGCGGTTTAATTTATTTATTGTGGCAGCGACTTTGGCTACCAACTTTCAACGACAGCTGAGCTGAGCCGAACTGAGCTGAACTGAGCTTAAGCCTGCCTAACAGACAAAGCAGCAATCTTGGCTAAAAGCTATTGTATTTTTGGCTTGCCTTTGTCTTGTCTTGATTGTCTCTGTCTGTCCGTCTGTCTGTCTGCCTGCCTATGTGTATGTGTGTGTGTGTGTGTGTGTGCTGCAGCTTGTCAGGCATTGTTATTTGTTAATAAGCGACACAGACACATTCAACGCTGCCGTCTGCCATCATTGGCTTACTTCAGTTTCGTATGTTTGCGCTTTGTGCACGACTTCTTTAATATCTTTAATATTGTATTATTTATTTTAACCACTTTGCTGCGCTTGGCTAACAATAAACGAAATTTTACAAACAAAAATGAAATAAATATAAGTTATGCGATTTTTCAATTGAATTGCTTTGAATTTCGTAGCCTTTTGTCTTCAATTTTTTACTACCACTTTTTTGTTCATACTCTTCCAAAAAAAGTATATTAACTTCGGCATGAAGTTTGCAACGCAGAGTAGGAGACATCTCCGACTATAAAAAGTATATAATTATATTCTTAATCAGCATGATGTGACGAATTTATACATATATCATAAATATCCGCCTGTCTGATCAATTAAAATTAAATGAGATGATCTTCATCATCTACAGCATATAACTCCAATAGCATCGATCGTTATTGAAACTACTTTACTAACTTTACTAATTCATGCTTTCATTAAGCTTGCCAATAGTACAAACTTTTATGAGCATCGGCCATAAGGGCATGCCACCGCCCATGTAGAAAAAAATCTTAAAAATGGGATTTCTCTGTTAGCAGACGAGACAGAAGATTGGAAGACTTTGGAATAGCATCACTTTCTTTAAGGCATTTTCGTTTCTATTTTCGTTTATCCCTAAAAAATTGTCTGTTTCTGATTGGAAAAACTATGAAAAATGTTTTTCAATGGGAAAATTGGGACAATGCTTGCAAGAGTATACAAGTTTCGGCAAAGCCGAAAAATGCCCCTTTCTGGTTTACTTTATTTTACTGCGGTTGCGGTTTATGGCGACTGCGCCCACATAAACAAGATTTATGTTTGTTATATATTTAATATTTAAAAAAAATATATATATAATAAACAAACAAAGCCAACAATTATTTGAAGCAAATAAAAAAATAATAATAAGAAAAAAAAAAACTATGCAAAGAAATAAAAATTTGTTGCTCATTCTGTTTTCACTTTTGTTGTATTTTCAGTGTTACGTGATGATTTTCGCGCACAGCCGAAGGACACGCGCGTGGCCAAAGGTGAAACGGCGATGCTTGAGTGTGGGCCACCGAAAGGTGTACCAGAGCCGACGCTCGTCTGGATGAAGGTAAGCATGAGCAGGCAATGCACACACACACACACACACACACACACAGACACACACATTTGCACACATGCACTTGCATTGTTTGCAGTTGTTGTGCGCTAAAAGCATGTCAGCTTAAGGCGAATGACAACAGCATCGACAACAGCAACAACAACAGCAACAACAACAGCAGCAACAACAACAACAACAGCGACAGTAACGGCGCGAGTATCAATGAAAGCAAATTCATGTGTGCACACACATTTTTTGTCTCCTTCTGCCTTCGTTTTTATCAAAAGAACTCTCTCACACACACACACACACAGGCGCAGCGAAGCTCACAGTTACTTTGGCAAATATTTGCTCTACTTTGCTTTCGTCGCTTTTACGGTTCAATTTTTCGTTGTCGCTTCTTCTTTTTTTTTTCTTTTTTTGCATAAAAACATTTTAACGCGCAAAGTGCACACATTCATTGCATTTACAACATGCCCACACACCCGCTCCCGCCCCCTTTGCCCTGAGTCGCATTTGCTGCACAAAGTGCAATATTTTGTATGCGCACTTTTGCCATCAGGTGCAATGCTTTGGCCCAACGACGACCCCAAAAAACTCACACACACACACACACAGAGATGCACACACACACACACACACACATACAGACAATTGTTTATGCAGCACACCTTAAGCTGCCTCGGCAACTTCTGCCATTGCTGGCGGTGTTGCTGTCGCCTTGCATCGTGTCACGCAAATGGTGGCATGGCTGGCAGCGTGCAACGTGCAGCGTGCAACGTGCGGCATACAACAGCATCATGCATTATTTATGCCACGTTGTCAAAAATGCAAATGTGCGCATAATTTCGCTTTGAATTGTTTTTGTTTCAGAGACGCTCAAACATGTTCTCGTTTTCTCGACCAATTTTTCGCTCCTTCTTTTTTTTTTTTTTTGTTTTTTTTTCTTGTTTTGAGTGACTTGTTAACATTTTACTTGACGCTGCTGCGCTTTGCATCGATCAAAGATGCATTTAAATCTTTGCTGTTGAGTTGCACATAAGTTGTTGACTCATCTCACCCAGCCACCGAACACTTCTCTGTTGGCAAACCGGTAAAAGTTGAAAATAATCCGCAAAATATTACATTTTGCATGTTGTTCGTGCAGCAAATTGTTTTAAGCCAAATGCATAAACAGTTTTTCGATATTCAATTATTCATGAAATTAAAATTCCCTTTTCAATGAAAGCCAAAAGACCGAAATTTCGCATGTCTGAGACATAACCCTTCTTAAGCACTTAAGCACATTTTAGTTATTCATGCTAACCAAAAGCAAAGTCACACACACACACACACACACACAGTCGCTCACGCACTTGTGTAATCAGAACACGCTCACATGACTTTATTTTGCACCTAATTAATTGCATATTAACTAGCCACAAGATAAAGACAACTTTTGCGCAAAGTTTATTAGTTAAACACACGAATACATGCGAACAAACAAACACAACAAGTTTGGCTAAGCAAATTAGAAGCGTTTACTTGGTGGCAAACAAGCACGTTAAGTCAACCGCAACTGAAGCACAACAAGTTGGTCATATTAAATTAAGCACAACTTATTGCTGACTGATTTGCACAAGCAGCCGGGCTGACAGCCACCGCCTCAACCTCAGCCAGAGCCAGAGCCGCAGCCTCAGCCACACATAGATAGCTGCCAAATTGTCTGTCAGTTGAAAGACCCTTCACTCTTCTCTTTGCATATTCATTTAACTTTTAGCATACAACTTATAACATGTTTTTCGCTTTCTTTCCTCTCTCACATTTCCCTCACTCTCACACAACAGGATGGCGTGCCACTCGATGATCTTAATATAAAATCTTATGGAACCTCATCACGTATACGCATTGTCGACGGCGGCAATTTATTGATAAGCAATGTCGAGCCAATTGACGAGGGCAACTACAAGTGTATAGCGCAGAATCTGGTCGGCCTGCGCGAGTCCAGCTACGCCAAGTTAATTGTACAAGGTAAGTTTAAGCATTATGTACATACATGCCATAAGTCACAGCAGCTCGGCACGTCACGTCACGCACGTACTTTCGAAGTCTTCTAAGCTCCCTTGGGTCTTGCCTTGCCTAAGTGTTGTTGCAAATATGTTAAGAGCCACAACTTTTTTCACTTCTCATAAAAATTGCTTAAAGTATTCAAGTTTATTTTATTTATTATTTTTATGCGTTTTTTTTATTTTCTTTCACTTCCAAAACGCAACACAAATTATTATTTTAATCATAATAAATTCAAATTTATTTCAATACATTCATTTTTCCCACGTTTGGCGAAATACAAATAATATTTTCAACACTAAAAAGTAATCACAGCGTTACATTTTCCAAAAGCGTAAAAAATTGCAACAAATTTTTGCCATTTTCATGTTTATTCATTTTGCGCTTTTTCCATTTTGCAAGAAAATTTGCTTCACAAATCGAACAAATCGAAATCGTTTATAACATTTACGAGTTTTGTGTGTGTTTTTTTTTTTTTTTTTGGTTTCCAATTGGGTAAACTTTGTGTGTTGTTCCAAGTGTGCGCGCGCACCGCGGGTGTTCGGCGCCCTTTGCACGTGGCGCGATGAGTTGCTTTCGATTCGATTTTAACTCTTAATGGAAACAATGAAAGTTTGCGCACATGTAGCCAAAGAGTGCAGCAAAAAATATGTTGCCGAAATGCAAACAATTGCAACGAAAAATACGAACTGCAAAAATAAAAATTTACTGAGAATACAAAAGAAAATGATTTGAGTTGAAAAAATAATGTAACCGTGCAATCGCATGAATTATTTTCATTACTTTTGTTATGATTTCAACTTTCTTTGTCGCCGCTGCACATGAAACAATCATCAGCTGAAATCTGCGCAAAAAGCATGCACATGTATCTTGTAGCCTGTAGCTTGCAACTCATGCCACACAACTGTCTGTCTGTCTCAGTTTCCCAGTGCTACAAATATGCAAACTTTACTTTGTATGTTTATTTTGCTTTTTATTATTATACTTTTATGATTATGTTTTCTCATAATTACAAGGAGTCAAAAACATATTAAATATGTTATTTTCTGAAATGTATTTTGTTTGTTTTATCGCGCATTTTGTACAACTTTGCTTAAGTGTTTCGTCTTGCTTAGCAGATAAAAGATACAAACGCAACGCATCGCACAGCACGCTTCACTTCGCTTGCAGCGCACGCTCGCTGCATTTGTGGCGCCGTCAAGTGATCTTGACTGCGGCGCGCACACCACAAGCGGGGCACGAAGCTAATAAAATTGTTAATTTAGTGTCTGGCAAATGATAAGGGAAATTATTTATAAATAAACCGAATGTTAATGAACTCTTCGGTTTGTGCGCCGCATACAAGCATGTTTATTAAAGTTGCAATGCACAACCATTGCATCTACTTCAAAGCGGCTAACAAAAGAGTATAAATCGTAGAATAAAAAAGCGTTTATTTTTTGCAAATTGTTCACCTTATGGAAAAGTCTTCGAAAGTAGCAAACTTTTACTCATTAACTACAAAGAACACTTGAGCTTTTTATTGCGGAGTGAGCATAAGTAGTTCTAGAGAAGTGCAGTGAGATAGACGTGACTTTTCTGAACTTATGAAGTGCCAACAAATTTTGCACTTAAGCTGCTTTGACTTCAAGAACGCCAACAAGTTCTTATTAAATAAGTTTTGACGCATTAATTGCGCACTTATTAATCTTTAAACTCATAAAAATTCATTTGACTTTATACTTCTTCCACTAATCTCTCACGCATTACAGTTAAGCCGTACTTCATGAAGGAACCCAAAGATTTGACCATGCTCTCTGGCCAAACGGCGACATTCCATTGCTCCGTTGGCGGTGATCCGCCGCCGAAGATACTCTGGAAGAAGGAGGAGGGCAACATACCCGTGGCACGTGCACGCATACAACACGATGACAAGAGTCTCGAAATCACGAATATTACGCCCGCCGATGAGGGCACCTATGTGTGTGAGGCGCACAACAATGTCGGCCAGATAAGCGCACGAGCGACGCTCTCCGTGCACGGTAAGTGGAAAGCCAAGAGCAACCAACAAAAAAAGTACATTAATTATATTTGAAAATCAACGACACATTTTCTTTTGTCATGTGTTGCCAACAGCACCGCCCACGTTTGTAGTGAAGCCGCAGGATAAGAAGGTCGGCCTTAATGGTGTTGCGCAGTTTCCGTGCGTTGCCGATGGCAATCCGCCGCCGTCGGTCTTCTGGACGAAAGAGGGCTCCTCGACGCTCATGTTTCCGAACAACTCCTACGGCCAACTGCACGTATCCGTCGAGGGCACGTTGCAAATAAATGGCGTACAGAAGGACGATGCCGGTTACTATGTTTGCTCCGCGTTCAGCATTGTCGACTCGACAACCGTGCGCACCTTCCTACAGGTAAGTGTGTTAGCGTATATGTGTACATGTGTATGTATGTGTGTACAGTTGCGAACAAAATAATAGACGTGAGCTTCATTGGACCACGAAGTCGATAGATGGAAAATGATGTATCATTTTGTAGTCTTATTGGGCTGGTATTGTTCTGTAGGGCCTGGACAATATATCAGACATCAACAAAACAATTCAGCACAGAGAATGTGAAATACGGTCGGACTAAAGTTATGGTTTGAAGTTGTTGTTCTTATAGTATATGCTATCCTATTACTTTCATCCAAATTGATCGATAGATGATTGAATCAGTGTGGATCTTTTAGTTTTAATCACACTGCCATACATGGAATGGAATTCGTCTCAAAAGTCGATATTAAAACAGCCCGAAACGCACTCGTACATCTGCAAAACAATAATTTCGGGTATAGAACATATAGTCAGATCATCTAGAGGGTTTCAGGAATGGAAGAATGTAACATAACATGGAAGCTTGTGGCCCAAAGCAGTTCGCTCCTTATATTTTGTGCGCAATTGTACGAACGCGTGTATTCGAGTGTTCATTTGAAGTGTCTGAAGCGTTTGAGCTTGGGTGCGTGCTATTTTATGCTAATTTAACGAAAACTGAGCCGACTGCCTGTCTGTCTGTCGGTCTGTCTGTCAGTCGGATGGTGGAACTGTTTGTGTGAGTGAGTAACATCAATTGTTGTCATAGGTTACCTCTGTGGATGACACACCGCCGCCCATCATACAAATCGGCCCCTCAAATCAAACCCTGCCCAAGGGCAGCGTTGCCATGCTGCCGTGCCGCGCCACCGGCAATCCAACGCCGCGCGTCAAGTGGTATCGCGACGGCACAACGCTGCAGAGCGGCAATCGTTACACAATCGTCCAGGGCGGCTCGTTGCGCATCGACGGTGAGTGCCACGGTGGCTTTATTTAAAAGCGCTCAATGTGCTAATGCAAACAATATCGCAATTTAACCATGGCTTGCTTTGTGCTGCTGGTTGTTGTTGTTGGTGTTGTTGCCTTTATTATTTATTTGACAGACTTGCAACAAAGCGACAGCGGCCTCTACACCTGCACCGCGTCATCGGAGAGCGGCGAAACCTCGTGGTCGGCAACGTTGACGGTAAGTTTTAATGACTTTTTTGTTTGACAAATTGCACAAACTGACTTGCATAAAAGCCTAAAAGCGCGCAACAAACATGTAATTGCAGACACACATATATGTATATAGCTTGTCAAGGCTGTCAATATTTGCATTCAGGCGTGTTTAAATTGGTTTGCCATTTTCTGCATAAATTATTTAAGTTCATTGTTGAATGAAGTGTTGCCAGAAATTCAATTTGGCATGCATTTTTTTAAGCGATTCTTTGAAATACTTTGTACGCAAGATAAAACAGTCACTGAAGATAAATCAAGTAGTTGCTAAAATCTGCCAAGTGAGCACATTTCAATGCAGGCACACGTTTTAGGTGACAAATCCGCACACTTGAATAGTTCACATTTCAACGGCAATTGCAGAAGTGATGCAGCACAACAAACGCTCACAAAACAACACACAAAAAAAAAAAAAGAAAATTGAGCTACAATCGAAACCAAAAACAAACTTGAAAATATGACAGAGCAAAATTGATGCTTCGGCAATAAAACGTGCGCAACAACAAGCGCAAATCAGTCACACATGAACTCGAATTCGAAGCCCCAACCAGTTGGCCCGACAACAAGAGACGCAGCAGCCAACAGCGCCACGCACGGCGCATACAACGATGCCATTGATGACGCACACGTTGCTGTCTGCTGGCGGTCTGACTGCCACTGCCTCGGCTGATGTGTTGATGCATTGATGTGCGGCAGCGCACATGACTTTTTCGCTACATTATGACTTCATACGAATGCGCATCTGCATGACTGCGTAATCAACTTGTATATTATTTAAAAAAGGCCATTTTCGCTGCGTTTTTAGCCTGAAGTTCGAATTTATTGCTTGGAAGTAAGCGAAATAGCGCAAAGTTGTTGGAAAGCGTAATGAAAACAATGTTAAATCAGCCACGCAAAGTGAAGAGCTCACTGCCCACAGCCACTGTGCCCTGAGCCTTGAACTGAAGTCAACAGCTAAGCCAATCAAAGTTAACTAGGACGGACGCTTTATTGAATTTAACGTAGAAAATGTGTCATAAATTATCTGCGCGCTTGCAAATAAGGAAGTGCGCGCAACGTGAATCCGCCGGAATGAGCCGGAAACGGAAGAACACGCAGATTTACCGTGGCAAGTGCACACGGCTTGCAATAAGACACGAAAAACAAACGAGAACAGCAAAGAAAGTTTTCGCCAAGCGGAAGAAATTTCCAAGCGGAAGCAGAAAGTTGTGCCAGTAGGAAATGTATCGACTTTTACATTTATGTATATTAGATCTACAAATAAATTTGATTTGTGCTAATACAAAATGGCAGATATTCTTAAGCATACCACAGGCATCGACTTCCGTTCGCAAATATAAGAAGGCTTATTGCATTACAATTTGTTCGATAGTTTTAAAAGAGAGTAAAACAGAGCGCAAAATATAACATGATTTTATATGGGAAGTTATGCAGGAATTATCATTAGAGGATTTTAAAGCAGACTGAAAGAAGTTATGAGTCGTATTTTGCCACTTAGATTAATCATGTATGGTTTTTTTTTGTGCTTTGTGCATAAATTCGTCGTTTGGAAACAATATAAGAAAAAAGAAAATTTTATTTCAAGATGAGTTGAAATTTAAATGTTATAAGAATTATTTTGATTTCAGGCATCGAGTATTAAATATTTATGTACAAAAATAAGGAAGTTATTTATTTGAAATTCTTGCATTTACATGTCGCAATTCCAAAAATATTCTAAAATTATAAAAACTTAAGGCAAATTATCTAACAATAATTAAACAAACATTTGTATTTTCACTTAATTGTTCACAGGTGGAGAAGAGCAGCGCCTCCATTTTACATCGTTCGGCCGATCCGAGCACTTACCCCGCACCGCCCGGCACGCCAAAAGTTGTCAATGCAACGCAACGAAGCATCGCGCTGCGCTGGAGCAGAAGCCAAGAGAAGCCTGGCGCGACAAGTCCAATAATTGGGTGAGTAATCATAGATGAGACTCGCAACTGTCAACAATATTAAAGCGTATCAAATCTGCGTTTTATAATAAGTAATATCAAAGCCTCATTAATCAAGCGTCTTCAATGATTTTCATAATTGCAAAATGCGCAAAGAACCGCAACAATTCACTTACTAAATAGAATGAAATGATGCGAAAATATATTTTGATATAGAAGTCGTTGCACAAACATACGCAAAATGCAAAAATGTTTGAGGCATCATTAGTCTTAGTCATGCCTTTCTAAACATTCCATTTGCGCACTCGTGCATGGCCGATGGAGATTCTCGGCGCTTTTTGGTTAATAAAAATATATGCCATGTCGTTATTAAAAGCGTGGCAGAGCGGAGCAGACAATGGCCGCACAACAAAGACGCCACAAAACCGCAACAAAAACAATTTCGCCCCAGTGCACAAAAAACGCTCAAATGAAAAGGCAGCAAAAGGCAACTTGTGCCCGAAAAGAGCACAAATGTCGAATATAAAGGAAAGCATTTCAAGTGCAGCACATGCGATACATTGCAACGCCAGTGGTCAGTTTTGGTCACAGACAGCAATCATATCGAATCGGCGCTTGGCTCTGCTTCGATGTTGTATGTTGCATTTTTCATCTGCCTGCTGCCGAGGCAATAAGTTCGTTCGTTGTATTGTAATAACGCTGCCGACGACTACACGGCGCACAAATTCAATCTTACCTGCGGTTGCATGCAACGCATAAATGAATCGCATTGCATTTTGCACAGTGCACGGAGTCGGAGTCGGAGCTTTGTGATTTTCGTGTGCCGTCGAATCAAAGCAACGAAATGAAATTCCACCTACAATTTTGGGCCAAACTCACTGGCTGAGTCGACTTTTGTTTATTGTGGCTTACTTTGTATCGCACTATTGACCATTTGTGCAAATAACATGTTCGGTCAGCAGCAACAACAAAATGACCGCTGGCCGTTTTACAGCTTCTTCGCTTTGATTAGTGTCGGTCGGCCGATCGTTCGTTCGTTCATATTGCGTTGCCATGGCACTTTGTGCATTTCATTTTGGTTGCATGCAATACAACTGCAACAACAACAGCAACACTAACAGCATTCACTTTAGTGTTGCTGCATTGCATTTTCGCTTTGTTGCACGTTGCACGTTGCTTAGCAAAGCAGTTGCCTCTTGGCCCACAGCTGTTTCGGTCTTTCGCTCGGTCGCTCGCCCGGTCGGTCGGTGGTTGTTGCCGCATTGCCAAGTAGCAACAGCAACTGCGGCTGTCGGTCAAGCGCAGCTTTTCTATAATTTCACATTTCAAATTGCAAATGCCACAAAAAAAAAAATTAAATAAAAATTAGCATTAAACGAAATGCTGATAAGAAGCACAAAGAGTGGCAAGTAAATGCGGCAACTGTGCGTGCGTGAGCGAGACAGCAACATGGGTGGGCGTACGACTGCACCTTTCACAGCGTTTGCGCTCATTTTAGAAAGGCGTGCATGGCATGCCTGAATTTGGCGCAATTGATTTGATAAGCATGATAATTTTATATATTGAAAAGCAACTTAAACCATGCATGCGATATGCTTAATTAGCAACAATAACAACAATAACAACAATTTCCTTCTTTTTCCTACTCATTGCAGTTACACGGTGGAATATTTTAGTTCCGATTTGCAGACAGGTTGGGTCATTGCCGCCCATCGAGTGCCCGATCAACAAATAACGGTAAGTTCCAATCGCATTCTAATGTCGCTGCCTTAGCACAAGTATTTAGCCTAAGTACAAACGGCCGCTGACATTCCTGTACGCTTATCACTGCGCTTAATTATGTGCGGCAAGTAGCAGCAGCAGCAGCAGCAGCAGCATGAGTCTTCAAACTATGCAAATTAGCAACGTACAAAACAAAGCAACAAAAAATGCCAACTGCAACAAATAAAAAAATAAGAAAGGCGATGATAGAAAACGTGCGATTGCATAAGTTGGCTGTGGCATAGAACCTTATGTTGCACACCCAATGGTGCGCGACTGTTGCCCGCTCGCTTCCAAGGCGCTGCCGTGTCAGCCACAAACGAATGCCAGAATAGTTTTATTTCCGATAAAATCAAACCAAAAAATGTTACAAAGTGTTTTCCTTGCTTTGAATTCCGTTTGCTTTTTTAGTTTTATTTTGATCTTTGCCACAATTTTTGTGTGCTCGCAACATCGCTGATTGTGAACCCGCGAATTGCTGTTTAAATTACACATTATTTGCATTTCTGTTGGTAAAAGTTCTTCTTTTCGCGTTAGCTTTTTTACTAAAATCAGCAAAAGCAGCAAAAAACTAAGAAGAAAAAACCGAACTTGTTCGTTTGCTTTTTGCGCTGCACGTGTTTCGGCGCATTCAAGCGTGCTCTAAAGCGCTGAGAAACTTTCATTTCTTCTTATTTTTTTTTCCTGATTATTTTTAATGTGCTTCGATTGATTTCAGAGCATAAAATAGATACTTTTTTTTTGCGATTTAAAAGATACATTTTAGTAACAAAGTACTTGTGCTGTGTTCTATTTACAGATCACCGATTTGAAGCCGGCAACATCATATGTCTTTCTGGTACGCGCTGAGAACTCGCATGGGTTGTCGGTGCCCTCCGGTCTATCGAATGTTATCAAAACGCTGGGTTCCGAGTCCGGCACGGTGCCGCCAAATGAACTGTCAGCGGCACGTGCAACGCTCAGCGGCAAGGTGAGTACGAACGAACGATGTTGACACAACGTCAATTTTGTGGCACAGACACATGTGCACACGAGCCATCAAACACGCAGAGAAGTTATGCGCGCTGATTGCAATACACCTGTCCTGTACAGGCACGCACGAATGTGCAACATTCTTCATTTTCTCTCATAAATTTCATTGATTTATGCAAACTTTGATCGCAGCAACGAAGCATGTATGCGCACATACAGCTGTGGTCAAAGAAATAGCACACTTTCTATTAAGACTTGAAGTGTCAAGCATACACTTTCAGACCACATCGGATTATTGTCTTTGCGCCGGTAACGAACGAGCAATCTTCCTCTAAAGCATATTTGCGGGAGATCTAAGATATTTGAAGGCATTTTGGTTGTTATCTATCAGCAAAAAAGTATTGTTTTTGAATTTCTTTAAGCAAAATAGTATTTCTCTGCTAAACAACAAGAATTTAACTAAAACAAAATGGCGTGTCTAAGACAGTTATAGTTGACAATCGAAGACGAGTTGTGTTCAGCACAAAATGTAAACTCTTAAGGTTAATAGATTTCATAAACTAATTAAATTAAGCTGTGAACTAAATACCTTTTTGAAATACTCAAATAAATGGTAACACTTTCGGCAAAGGAATACTTAAATAAGTTTAAATAATTTCATTTTAAGTAAAGTGTGCTACTTCTTTGACCATAGCTGTATGTGCATTCAAGCGTTTGTCTATGCACATGTGTGTGTGTGAGTGCTTGTATGCATAAGTCGTTATTTCCAAATGTAAAGGGAAATGCAAAAAAATAGGGAAGAAAGCAGCGAAAACATAAGGCAAGCAATTAACCCACATACCGAAAATTGAGCATGAATAACGGCTTGAGCGTTTTGAGGCTGGAATGGCGTCGACGACGACTCGCCCTCGGAGCCAAAACGTATGAGTTTTTAAATTAAAACAGCTGCCTGTATTATTATGCATGCACAAGAACAAATACAATATGAGAAAGAATTATGAAGGGAAAGATTACTCATACGACGTGTTGTGATTATTGCGAAAAATCATAATTTGTATGCCTGCCGTAACAACAACTTCATGTGCGAAAGTCTCAGCTCAAGAGCGACTGCGTGTGTGTGTGTGTGTGTGTTTTGCGCCCCTTTTAACAAATCACAGAACGCTCAGTTGTTGGCACCTCGGCACAAAGTTGAGCTTGCGCGCAATCCACAAATCATCGTTTAAATAAATTTGTTTAGCATAAATGGTAAAACGCGAAATGAGGCGCGATTTTTGCCACATGCCAGACAGAAATCCAATTCACACACACACACCCACACATGTGCATGTGCCACGGTGTTGGTTGTGGAAGCTTTTGCCACTTATTTCAGCACAGTTTGCCGCAAATTTATTGCGTGTATAATTTTTTCCAATTTTCTTATTTCGCCATTTTACTCATTTCTGTATTTCCTTAGTATTTCTTTTTTTATTATTTATTTTTATTCCTCTTTTTTTTATATTTATTTATGCATTTTTCTTTTTGTTGTTCATGTTGCCATTTGTGATATGAAAATGAAACGTTACCTTCCGTTTTTATATATGATGGCGAGCAAAGCTTATCCTATGAGCAAAGCACATTTCCCGTTTCCGTTAAACATTTTTGTATTTTCATATTATTCAAGCGCACACACACGCACATGCACGCACACACACACACATTACATTTTGGGTGTTATTATAATAATAGAAGCAGTGAAATCATGTAGAATAGTAGCAGCAGTTACGTCAAGGATTGCTGCTTCGTAACCTTCCACTGTTGCCTTCGTTGCTTTACACTGTATTAACAATGATTGATATTAGCACTTAGCATAGCTCAACACCCAGCTTCAAGCATGAGCAGCAACATTGCCAATCTAATAAGAAAACAGCGTAAAGTTCAAGTCTAACGCCCTGCGGCGTCCCAGGCAAGGCAAGGCAAGCCAGCCAGCCAGCCAACGAGCCAGACACAAGAGCAAACCAAAATTGCTTCCTTTTCCGCCATGTTGCCACCGCCACCGCCGCCGCCGTCGCCCGTACAGTTTTATTTATTAAATGATGCAAGAAATTCGGTTGCTATTTACGTACATTTGTATTTATTGAACTGGAATAAATACACTTTTTTATGCTTCCTTTGCAAAATATTGAAATTCCATCAATATTTTGCGCATTTGCTGTCATTTCACTCACACTCCTTCCGTGCCCACAGCCACAGCCTCACCCTTACCCGCGCTGACCCGCATCCAGTCATTCATTCATTTATTTATTTATTGATAGACAATTTTTTGCACTGCCACACGGTAAGAAGTGTTTTGGCATGCCGAGCAAGCTCAATAAAAATTTGAATTATTATGCGTTATTTGCGTTGCTGCCTTTTCCCTTTGCTTCCAATAAGAATGTGTAGCTTCCGGTGTATTCTGAGCATGACAGTGTGTGTGTGTGTGTGTGTGTGTGTGACACAGCCAAAGAGCAACAAGAAGAAAAATTACAAAAGTTTTGATTAAGGATTAAGCAAGTAATGGCCTGCTTAGTTTGATTGCTTTGGGGTTTTTGTAAGTGTGTGCGTTCGACTTGCCGAAGATGCCTTCCGTTGGCCTGCGGGACATTGGCAATGTGCACAGGATAAGCGATTAGTGTGTGCGTGCGTGTGTGTGTGATGCTCATGTTTTATGGCAGCAGATCAATGAATGCGTCAATATTTTAGTTGTTATTTTGATGCTCTGCTGATAGCCCCAGGTCTTGAGCGGCAACAGCCTTAAAGTATGCTAAGCTTTTGTATTCTTTTTTTTTTTTTTGTAATATAAATTTTGAAAATTCTTACCGCGAGTCTGACGCGTCTTTGCTGTAAGTGAAAATATTATTGAATAAATGAAAAAAGCAATGAGTCTTGAGTGCTTTAAGTAAGGCGTACAAATTGGTATGCAAGCAGCGGCAAAGTAACAAAATAAAAAAAAAAAAAAAAACCCATTTGAGAATTTACTCTTGTTAACGTCAACGGCAGTCAAGCAAAAGCACCAACAAGAGGCACTTGTAGAAATGCCAAACAAGAAAAATGAAGCACGCAAATTGAGCTAGACGCAGACAAACTGACAGTCTAACTGACGGACGGACGGACAGACAGCCAGCCAGACAAACAAACAGATACACAGAGCATACAAGGCGAACTGTTAAATCTGTTAGCATGCACGAAATGCCGAGAGTGTCTGTCTGTCAGTCAGTCATTCAGTCAAAGAAACAGGCAGCAACAAAACACAAAGGGAACCCTTGACTTGACTGAATACTACAACCCCAAACTGAAGCCAAGGCGACGGCGACGGCGGCAACTGCCAACCCTCATTTGAAGAAGAGCGAAAGTTAGTCAACTGTTGCAGGCAACAAAATGAAATCGCATACAACGAATCTCGATCGATAAGGCGTTGTTGGCGGTTGATGCTCTTCATCCTGCTCCTGCTGCTCCTTCGAATTGCGAATTGCAATCATGCAAAGTAGATGATGTCTCAGCAAATGAACATACAGCCAGCCAGCCAGCCGACAGATCAACCGGCAGAGCGACTGCCTGAAAGTCGCACACATCTGGTGAGCATAATGAGTGCTTGAGCGTTTACAGAGTACACAAAATCAGAGTAAAATTTTAAGCCAGCTAAGAAAAGTTGTTGCCAAATAAACAATATGCGTGAAAAATGGAAAACAGTTACGGAAGAAAATGTTTATGACCTTTCGACTTTTCGACTTCTCAACTCTCAATGCAATTCAACGCAACTCAACACGACTTGAGTCGAGTCGAGTCGACACGATGAATGTTGTTGCCGTCACTTGAAATGCGTAAATACTCCAGGGTATATGTTTAACTGACAAGCAGACATGTAACAATCAGACAAACAGCCAGCCAGACAGACAGACAGACAGACAGCCGGACAGACACGAGGCAAGCAGACAGTTGCAAAGCAAAGCAAGAATCTCAACCGAAAAAAAAAACAACGCATTTTATTAAAATTGACTTTTCGTTGTTGCTGCCGCCGAACTTTGACTTTGAAGGAAGCCTTTTGAAAATGTTGAAAACAACTTTTTTTTTTCTTGAAGTAACCAAGAAAAAAAAATATAAAAAGAAAAAGTTACGAATTGAATGCTTTTCAATTCATGTCTTAACAACTTTCGTAAAAAAACTTTATCATGCACAACGAAAAATAAATTTCATCGCTAACAAAAATGAAAAAGAAAAATATAAAATATAAAAAAAAATATATATAAAATATAAAAAAAAATTGTATGCACAAAAAAAAAAGTGTCAACAAGATTTCATGTTTGGCGATAAGGCGTAAGATATTTTTGTATTGTTGTTGTTGTTGTTGCCGGTTTTCTTAACAGTTTCTGCATAATTTATGCACATTTGTGGCCCAAACACGCCCAAAGCGACACACACACACACACACACACATGCACACAAGCGACAATCTCAAGTGAGAACTCGCCAAGTGACAATCTTTCTTATATTTTGCATTTATTTTGTATTTTTTCTTCTCTTTTGAAAAGTAAAAAAATAAAAGAAAAAGTTTTCGATTTTTTTGTTTACCGTTTCATGCAACGATAACATTGCAATCGATCTCCACAACAACAACAACATCGACATCGTTGTGCCAAAGTAGAACAAAAGCGTAGGTTAAGCCAAGCCAACCGAAAAAAAAGCCAACAAAAATTGTGCATAAATACAAAAATCGACAGAAAACAACATAAAAATTGCCGCCGCGATAAGCAATCAGCAACAAGTTTTCCTGCACCGTTTCGGGCTTGTGAAAGAGTTGTCAAGCTTTCGTGCGCCTTTTAATAAGCCGTAAACTGTCAATAACACAGATATTTATTTTATTTATTATTTTTTTTTTTAATAAACACACAAGCAATGCAGAAATGTCTGTTTATTTTTAAAAATATTTATTTGCATTCCATTTTACGCATTTGTGCGCTTTTTCGGCAAAACGCGCATTTGAATCGCAAGGCAAATATTTTTGCAACAAAAATCATACTTCCTTTTGAAAAGCGCGCCAGTTATGCATTGCCTTATTCAATATTCAATGTGAATTGTGCACCTCGTTGGCAGCTGTGCTTCAAAATATGTATAAACAACTACAAAAAATAATAATAAATATTAATGAAATTTCAAAAATATTTATATAAAAGTATAAAATTATTCTTTCATATTGCGGCAATTTTAATATATTTTTGCAAACAAGAAGTGGCTTAAAAAGGCCTGCTCCTACGCATTTATTTACTTCTTGCCAACCTCTTTTTTTATACTTTTGCAAAAGTGTATTTATTTTGTCATTTAGTTTAATTTGCAAAGCTGAGATATCAGTCTATATAATTTACATATACTTTTTACTACTTTTACTACTACTTTTATATACAAATTTAACATTTATTTAATTTTGGCTTTCCAGATTATCGAACTGATCGACGCCGCTGCCATCAACTCGACCGCCGTGCGTCTGGATTGGGTGATGCATGTCAGTGCAACTGAGAAATATGTTGAGGTAAATAATCTCAAGCAAAACAAAATCGCTTAGACGTATGTAACTTCATTTCCAACTCATTTGCCGACAGGGTCTCTATGTGCGCTACCGCGATGTTAGCGCCAGTTCGCAGCAGTACAACATTATGACCGTGCTGAATCCCGCCATTGAATCGCATGTCGTCGCCAATCTAAAGGAATACACCAAATATGAGTTCTTTTTGGCGCCGTTCTATCAAACGCTCGAAGGGCAACCAAGCAACTCTCAATTAGTGCAGACCTATGAGGATGGTAAGTAGCACGGAAATACAACAAAAAACCAAAAACTACAACAACATGTGTCGAAAAGGTTTTCTTTCTTTTAATGACCGCAAAAACTCAAATTTAACGCGTGTAAAAAGTTTATTAATTCATAAAGTCAAAGTGCGAATGAGGGCTGCCGGTCGCCAGGGTTGCCACAAACGTGAAAAAGTTTAATTTAAAATTTAATTGGCAAAAATAACCAACGTCGTGCAAAAGCACATGGCAGTGGCTGTGTGTGTGTGTCTGCCTTTGCCTATGTATGTGCGTTGTCAGTGTAAACACACACACTCACACACACACATTCACTTGAGAATAAGCAATTTGTGCCGTTAACGGCAAAACAAAAGTGGCAAAGTGAATGGCGGCGTTGCAAACAACCACGAAATCCTCTTTTTTGTATTATTTATAATAAATTTTTTTACTCATTTACCTCGCCTTGTTTGCGCCGTGTTATTTATGTATGCATTTTTCAACACTGCTGCCACCATTTTAATTGACATTTTCACGCGCGTGAACTTTTGCAAAATACTTTTTAAAAAATATATTTTTATATATGTAAATTTTCGGTCATATACAAAGTTTTTTGCCATGTAAATAACGGTTTAACTTTATTTCATATGAATTTTTCAGTGCCCTCAGCGCCACCGGACAGCATACAAATTGGCATGTATAACTTGACGGCCGGCTGGGTGCGCTGGGCGCCACCGCCGCCGCAGCACCACAATGGCAACCTGGTGGGCTACAAAATCGAGGTGAGTGACAACTACAACCCAACCTGCCAGCTATAAGAACGCTGAGTATTTAACATGCCAATAACGCAGGTTACCGCCGGCAACACAATGAAGGTGCTGGCGAACATGACGCTCAATGCGACCACGACTTCGGTGCTGCTGAACAATCTTACGACCGGCGCAACGTACAATGTGCGGCTCAACTCATTCACAAAGGCTGGCGATGGGCCCTACTCGGTGCCGGTAAGCAATGCAAACGAGCGCTCGTCTCAATTAACTAACCGAACAAAAAAAATTTCTTACGTTGCTTTTGTGCAGATTTCATTGCTGATGGATCCGGCGCATCTTGTGCATCCGCCACGCGCACATCCGAGCGGCACACATGGCGGCCCAATTGGCCACAATGGCGACGGCACACACTATGCCTTTCATCCGAATGGTGGCGTCGACGGCGTTGGCGCGGCTGGCGGCATGTCCGATGAGGCGACCTCGACGACAACGCAACGCAAGTCGTCGAATCTGATGCACCAGCCGTGGTTTATGGGCATAATCATCTGCATTGTGCTGCTCGTATTTGCGGCAGCTGTCGCAGCCATGGTCATCTTCAAGCGACGGCATGAGATGACCAAAGATCTGGGACACTTGAGCGGTGAGTGGCGCCTTGCAATGGCTTCAACGACTTCACAAATAGCAACAATAAAATACTTTCATTTTTTTCCATTTCCATTTTCGTTTGTTTCCGCTTTGCTTTTGTTTGCTGTGGCAATTTCAATTGTTCGCTGCAGTAGTGAGCGCCAATGAAATCACCGCACTGAACATCAACAGCAAAGACAGTCTCTGGATTGACCGTGGCTGGCGCACGACAGACACCGACAAAGACTCGGGCCTGAGTGAGACGAAGCTGCTTTCGAATGCGAACAGTCAGTCGAACTATAACACATCGGACGGCGGCACCGACTATGCCGAAGTGGATACACGCAACATGAGCACATTCTACAATTGCAGAAAGGCAAGTGCATTCCAACAACATTCATTTATGTATTGTTTTGCTCATTTTAGTCTTTTCTAATACGTATTTTCTTGTTGTCATTTCTTCTTTATTTTTTTGCACTTTAACATCAACGACAAACAGAGTCCGGACAATCCAACGCCATATGCGACGACAATGATTATCGGCGCTTCATCCACGGAGACAACCTGCATGAAGACCTCATCCTCAAGCACCGATCAGGACTCGGGCACGCATTCACCGCACTCGGATGGCCTGACACCGCAATGTGGCGCAGTCATGTCGGCCGGCAATGGCGGCAACGCCGGTCCCAAGCACAACTATCATCAGTATCCGCCAGGTTTGTAATATCCTTGCTTTCCTTGTGAGTCTTGCGCTCTCACTTTATGCTGTTGTGTTCCTTATGTCTGCATGAAATCGCCGAGCATTGCATGCTTAACTGAATTTTCGTTTTATTGTTGTTTTTTTTTTGCTTATATTTTTTTGTTTTGTAAAAAGTCTTTTGTGCATATTTTTTTTTATTGTTCTCTGCAAACGTGGCATTTTCGCTTTAAACTCCTTTGTTTTACACATTCGCTCTGTGCGCTTTCTTTTTCTTTGGTTTCCAATCACACACATATATATGTATGAGTGTGTGTGTGTATCCTGCGCACATCCTTTACACTGCAGAGATTCGCTATCAATTGCATTCGTCTGGCGTTTCGCGCTGGTCAGCCATGTGGCTTACAATTCCAATTCAGTGCCAATTCTATCGAAGGCGAAGCCATGCCATTCAAAGCGTTTCGATTCGATTACACTCGCATGCTTGTACCGCAATTTCTTTTGTTTTCGCACTCGATTTGATTTGCTTAAAGAGATTTTGGTTTTTGTTCGGTTTTGTTTCGATTCGTTCTGTTCTGCTTGGTTTCTATCGTCTTTCAGTCTTGCAGTCTCGAAATCTGCTTATTTTCTTAAATTGCTCTGCTTCGAATTGCTTTATTTCGTTTCGGACAATGATTGCTATTGACAGCTGCACAAGTGGCGGCCCAGCCACCCAGCCTAGCGGCAAGTCGTCGTGCCACAACGACAAACGACTTGCAAGCAACCCTCCAAGTCGGTATTCGTGGCGTGGCATGGCTTGGCTGGCGAGCCTTCTGTCATTTCCGTTTGCTTGTGTGGTATTTGTGGCATGCATTTTGTTGAATTAAAATTCAATTACTTGAGGCATACATTCTCAAGTACGTATTTTCCGCTTTGCCAACGATAGATAAGCATGCCGAGAGCTTCTCTAATGCGAATAACTTGAAATCGCCAATTTTTGTGTAACGTGCGCAGGATTCATACGAATTCTTTGTTCACTTGATGTTATGCAACAATTGAATATTTCCTTATTTTCATCTTCAACTTGTTTTTGTTTTTTTTATTCAAATTTAATTTCTTGAATTATTTAAAAATTTCATTTAAAATTTATTTTCAATTAATTTGCATTAATTTCTCTTTTCTTTATCCTCCCCCCGAAATTCTCTGTATTTCTATGTAAATGTCTCTTTGTCTGTGTTTATGTCTGTGCGTTTATCCCAAACCAATCCAACACTCGCAACCAATGACAACAACAACAACTACTCAACTTAATCCCACACTACCGTATCCCACGTTACCGTACCGAAATCATGCCATAAACTAATAGATCAAATTAATTGGTCAGAATTCTTGCCACCACCACCGGAGCACCCGCCGCCGGTGCCATCATCCTGCGGCTATGCGCCCGGCTCACCGCAATCGTCTCGCAAAAGCTCCAAAAGCGGCGGTTCCGGCATCTCCACACATCAAAGGTGAGTAACGCACAAAACCAACAACAACACACAAATTCTTAAAACAAACAAAAGAAATGTTGTAAGCAATTTGACTCATACACTTGACACTCTCACAGCGCCCTCAACTCTTCTATACACAGCAGCTCCTCGGGCGGCTTCTCCACCTGGGGCGTTTCGCCACAATGTGCTGCCGTACGTCCACAGGAGAATTACTACAACAATCCATTGCCCTGCGTAGGTGGCTCACAGAATCGCTATCAGATCACACCCACCGGCCAGCATGCGCCGCAGATACCGCCATACTACCCGAACAGCGGCGCCAGCACCGCCCAAATGCCGTCACGTAACTTACATATCCACTATCCGCCGCCACGCCATGCCATCAGCGAGTATCAGCCCACCGGCACGCACAATTCGCGTTGCTCCAACGGCAGGTGAGTGTGAGCGGGTTCCTTCCGCGGACCAAACACAGTCTCGCAACAATTCATATGGGTTACTTATCCTTTCCTTTCTGTCTCTCTCTCTCTCGCTTTCCTTTTTTTTTACGCTCTTGTTGCATGCACAGAGGCTGCAACAGTTGCGATGCCTTGGCTTCGCCCATGCAGCCGCTGCCGCCGCCCACTGCCGAGGGCTGGTATCAACCGTTGCACGGCCAATTGCCACCGAACTCGTCCGCGCATCAGATCTACCAATGTTCCTCGGAGTGCTCCGATCAGTCGCGTCACTCGCACGGCCATCCCACGCACACACATGCCACACATCACCACCACCATCATCCACAGCAGCACACACATCACGGTCACGACACGTTACGCTCCGAGAGCAGCGTCGAAAATGGCGGCAATGGCAAAGCCGGTGGCGGCGGCGGTCATTATCGTTGCCACAAGCAGAACAGCACCGGCGGCGACAGCGAACGCGAACACATGCTTAAAGGCTCGGCCGGCTCATGCACCTACGAAGTGCTCGGCGGCGGTGATCAACGCAACTGCAGCGATTGTTGCAGCAGCTCACGCGAAGGCGACACTTGCTCCTGCAGTGAAGGCTCCTGTCTCTATGCCGAAGCCGGTGAGCCAGGCATGACACAACAGCCGCCACCACCGCCATTGCCACCGAGCGGCAAGCTAGGCGCAGTGGTCAATTGATATGCACCGATGCCGCCGGCCACAGTGATGGTCATACCGGCGTCCTCAATGTCAATGCAAAGCTCAGCGGCAGCAGCAACAGCCGATCAGCATATGATCATGTATTTCTAAGGCGGCCCAATCATCCTAAGAACGCAACAACAACAACAACTGCAACAGCAACAAACAGTCTTGTAAGTCTTGTAAATTAGCTTAGCACATAAGTTTGTGTATTTATTTGAAGTGATTTTTGATCTTAAGTTGAGAGCATTTTTCGAATAACGTATTCAGCTTCGCTTGCGCATGCGCATTCGCTCGGCGCTTTGTACATTTGGCGAGTACCGTTAGAGATTTCAATAGCCATCGAATAGATTTAAATAGCACTTAGGCAACTAATGCAACAATAGCAGAAACAAAAGAGAACACTTAAACTTAAAAATAGATTTTTAGTGTTTGTGTGATGTGTTTTTCGACTTCAGTGTTAATTTAATTTAAGGCCCCCCACGCCCCTAAATACAATACCAACAAATACAATGAACAAAATCGCATTTAATATTAATACAAAATAAGACGAAAATGAAAAATTAAGAGAAGTCAAATTAAAGTTTTACATTTCTCATTACATTCTTGGCTAAGTTCAAAAAACATTTTTTGTATGTGTTTCGTAGCCACTTCCTGTCCTGTTTTCGTCCTGCTCCGTGTGTGTGTGTGTGTGTGCCTGTGTGGCTTTGTGTGTGTTTGGCTTGTCGAGACATTTATCGCGTGACTTGTACACATTTGAGCGCCATTAAACCGCCGCCAACGCCAAAACAGCGCATACAAACAACAGCAACAACAACAACAGTAACAACCACAACAGCAACAACATCGCTTACTACGACCAACTTGTAGGCAAAGGCAAACTGCCATGTCTGAGTGAAGGCTTTTGCGTTGATTTTAAAAATGGCTGCGCCCTTAGACGCGTCTAAGTCTCCTTATAACAATTCCACCGCAAATTGTTAGCAATTTTCTTTACACACGATTTGCTTTTCTCCACATTGTTGTTACTGTTATCGTAATTGTTGTTGTTGTTGTCGTCGTTGTTATTTTTTTATTTATTTCTCTTTTTGCTATTTTCATGATAACAGTAAAATGCAGAGCGCTTATTTCAAAATGTTTTTATTTTTCATTTTTCTTTTCGAAATTTATTGGCCATGATTGCCACACGAAAGCAACTTTGACTCTTCGCTCAACTAACGGTTTTCCTTTTTATTTATACTCACTTTTCTTCTATACAAGACAATAGCGCGTCATTTTTCTTTTCTTCTCTTGTTTATTTTGCTTTGCTCAAATTCCATTATGAGCAAAATATGTCCAATTAGCCGACAATTTGTCTTGCCTTGGCTTCTTATTGTCATCGACAAATTGCTCATACTCATACCCGTTCTCTGTAATAATTCCAAAGAAGCAAAAAGACATGTTTACAACTTGCAAAACTCGTCATTTATTTCTTATGCATTTTTAAGCCGATCAAATTGTTTTGTTGTTCTGCAATTATCTTAAACGAGTTGAATAGAATGAGTAAACAATTCCCGCATTATATTTGTTTATTTAAAAATTCTTGAAATATTTATTGAAAAATGACTAATACTTGTTGAAAGTACTGACAAAGTTCAGGAACAGAAATTATATTTCAGATCAGAAAAAAACATTCACTCAAATGAATTGCAATAAATTTTAAGTACTTCAATTTGACTTCTCAATGAGAAACTTTTTTAATAGAATTTTTACTCAATGCTGCAACAAACTTGTAAATTTCGCACGGACAAATTGAGTAAATAGCATAAATACATAATTTAGCTTAAAGTAAAATCCAAATTATTATTAAATTATTAAGTAACCAAAATAATAGAAACAAAATAAAAATCAGAATAATAAATGAACGCAAACTTGTAAAATATTTATTGAAACAATCCTCAGACAAACTGTGAGAAAGCAAATCAATTCATTTAACCGAAGATTAATAAAACCGAAAATGAAATAGTTGTAATAGATATGAGGTTCACTTTGGGTCTCCTCCATTGAGATTAACTTAACTGAAAACAGGGTAAAATTTTATTCAATTGAGATAAATGTTTAAACTAATTAAATAAAATAAAAATAGTAACCAATATACGTATTCAGTGGCATTTTTAAAAGCATTTCAAAACATAATACAAAACTATAAAAAAAAACAAAATACATAAAAGATAAAAGATACACAAAAACAAAAACAATTTATTCAAATTACTTAACTCGATGTGCAATGAATTCTCTGAATGTGTGTGTGTAAATCTCGTTGTCAGAATATTGTTGTTGTAAAAGAAAAATGATATAAGATAAACTAAATACTTAATAACTTAAACAATCTACAATCTGAAACTATAAAGCAGTAGAGCAAAGAAAAACACAAACAAACATAATGGTTAGTGCTCTGTGAGTAGCATGAAAAGAAAGCAGGAACAAGTCGAGGAGAGAGCAGAAATTATATAAATTTTATAAAATAATAAATGAAAATTTAATAATAAAACAGAGAAAACAAAAAACAAAGAAAATGAACTAAAAAACTAACTATGAACTACTGAGTGAATACTAGCGGAAAAAATGTCTTAGATTAAGCGACTTTTTAATGATTTTTAGGTAAGTCTAAATAGACACGACTAGACTTGACTTGACTAGGCTCTACTAAACTAATACTAAAGGAACACGTAACTGTAAAATGTAAGTTTAACGGTAAATTTCTACGTGTATGCATTTGTGTTTTGTAACTGTTAAATGTACCTGTGATATAACATATTCTTCATAATGATTATACATTGTTTATGATAATGATAATAATGATGAAAAAATCAATAATTATCATTAAACATAATAATTAGTGTGTGCTATGCTTAAGTTATAACAAATATTTAATGACTATAATATTGTTTATACATATAAGACAAAAGAGACGTTTTGAAATACAAAAAAATGAGTAATGACTTTGCAGAATACATAATACAAAAAAAACCAAGCATAATAAAACTTACTATATGAATGAAACATATTAAAAATAATTAAGTGAAGTAAATGATTCACACACACACACACATACTTATATACATTATTGTATTGAAATTGTAGCTTTTAAGTTAATAGCATAAGTGAAGAACCGTAGACTAAGTGCGCTAATTTAGAAAGCGCCGATTAAGCATGATCTGTATTTAAATTAGTGTCATTTACGCGCTTAATTATTATCATTATTATTATTGTAATACATATAATTAGTGTTGTATAAGTACATTAAACAATGGATACTTGAGAAAAATAAAATTTAAATAATTATATAAAAAAAAAAAATTATAGACTTATGCGTACAATAATTAAATAAATGCGCTTTATGTGTAATAAATCATACAATTTTAAACCAATGCAGTTGTATAAAGAAGAATAAAATATATATTGAAATGAACCCCTCCTCTATAGCCAAGCCATAGCCAACATAATCAAAACAGAATTAATTATAAAATAAAATGAAATAAAAAAGAAAATACAAATTAAGAAAAACTTATTTCAAAATGCATTTCAAATGCAGCAAAGTATTAAAACCACAAACACGCGTCGACAGACAGACTGTTAATAATTAATATAATTTTGCCGTTTGTTTAAAAAAAAATACAAAATTATGAAAACTCATACAAAAGATTTTCACTGAATAATCTGTTGGCAAACTTGTTGGTTTGTTAACAACTCACTAACAATTGAAATTGCCATATTTTTAATTAATAATTTTTGTCATTTATTTTTTGTTTTTATTTTTGTTGTATTTATTTTTATTTTATTTTTTATTGCAAGAATTTTCCATTGTAGCTGTAAGCCATAATTATTGAATTGTATTAAATATGACAATTAGCAGCTTAAAATAGCAACAATTCAAATGCCATTCTAGCTAAAAAAAAACACGGTAAATAAAGTATTCAAAATAATAAACAGAAATAGTAATATTAATAATGATTGAATTGAATCGCAAAAATTGCGCACAGCAAATTGTATTTCTATGCTTAAAAAATAATAATAATGACAACTTTGACTTGAATGTGTGTAATTTTGATGTTAATTGAAATTTAAAATGGTGTTAAAAATTAAATCAATATGATACATAAAATATTCAATATTCAAACATTTGAACATAAAATAAACAAAAAAAAATTCAAGCAAACAAAAATATTTAATAACTTTCGATTGAAGTAGTCAAACACTTAGTTGTAAGCGACATTCAGAAACTGATAGTGGCATCAAATTCAATACTACATAATTGTAACTAATTCTATGTAATTGATATGAATAAAGAACAAAATACATTTTACATAAATGTGCAAAAAATAATACTTTTAAAGTTGTTTTCATTCATTTTTTTTATGGAATTTCAGCAGAGAAATAACATCACAGCAGTTGGACCAGACAAATTGCCAAGCAAGCAAAATATTTACAGCAATTGAGAGTTCACTCAAACTTCTTTTTAATTTAGTTGTTAGTTCTTCAAGTCGTTTTGAAATTGCATAAAAACACTGAGCATTCTGAGATGCCTTGTAATAATTTGATAAACAAAATGATTGCAAATAACTTCTGTAATACCATCCATCGAAGTGTTAAATAAATGAAAATCAGTGAAAGCTTCGTGGAAGTACAAAGGTCTTCTCATCATTCAAATGTAGTAAATAATTGTTTGAAATTTTTAAATATATATGAGCTTCCGTCTTGCATACATAAATATTCAAAATTCAAATTCATTTGAGGCAGTTATTTGCATGACCTTTCAAGTAGAAAAAGAAGAAAAATACGTTGAGCAGAGATTTTTATAAACATCACTTCCTGAATCTTAATATCATTTCGCAGAATTGTTTACTATTTGTTTTTAACAATTTAACAACTTCCTTAACTTCAACGCCTCTCCAGCTATGACCTTTAATAACGGTCATCTGATAATAATTCATGAGTTGTGCTCGAAAATGCACGTTTATAATGTTGTTAGTGAAATGCTGCTTTAATTAATAAATGTATCTCATTTAATTTTCTACTAAAGTCAAACACACAAATTAAACGTCTGCAAGTCAACAACGACATATAGCAACAACAATAACAAAAACAACGGTGTAAGAATTCAACAATTCAAACGAACTCATAAACATGCGTAAGAACATCTTAAGTAAGAGAAGCGTAATTGCATTGTTTGTGCCAAAGCATGCACTAAGATACTTTTTTTTACTCTTTTTACACTTCTCGGGAAAGTAACGTCAAGCAGTTGTCAGACAGCATTAACAGAAAATCATAAGCTGATTACAAATTACCGAGAAACAAAACGATGCTCAAGAGCGAAATCAGTAGCACTGTGATGGAAACTGAAGCAGAAGCAAGGAGCCCAATGGCAACAGAGCGGTGCGAAGCCTGAGTGATAAGCTCACTAACGAGTAAATTACGAAGCACATCCTCTGCAATCATCATGAGCTCTTCTTTCTCTGCCGCAGTTCGTGCTGGCTCCTTCCTCTCTGCCTATCACTTTTGGTGTTCATAAATTAAGAATTGTCTCAAATGCGTACAATGCGAGCGTTTTGAGCATTACTGAGCAGCTTTCATTGTCTCAACAATTTATCTCATCTCAACGTCTTTCTGATTGCTTCTGTTGCGCTGTTGCTGTCCTCAGTCGGTTGTTGGTTGTCCTGGCAATGCGTACTTTTGCCAATGAATTTTCAATTCATGCCAATATTGCCGTTGTTATGCATATGTATGTGTTGTTATGGCAAATCAGAAAATGTGTAAGATAATTGCACTTCATTTTGAAAATAACTGTCATTGACAGCACGAACACACACACACACACACACTCACGCACAAAGCATAAGTCATATTGCTAGGCAACATACTTACCAACTAGTGTGGTTGTGATATGTCTAAAGCTTACAGGCAATGAAAAGAGGAAAAAAGAACTCTTTTATAGAAACATTTTGGTGTGATTTGTCAAAGCTTACACATTGACACGCACACCCACATATATGTCAACATATGTACAAAGCTGAAGGCTTATCAGCAGTTGCTTTAAGCGGCTTAAATCAAAATTCATTGTAACACACGCTTTGGGAAATCGCTCAAACACAAACGACTGCGATTACAACACAAAACTGTTGAAATATGGCGGCTGATAAAAAAGCACACAGACAAAATTAAAAAAAAAAAACTCGTTAAAAACATAAAGCACGAATACAAGTAGAAATAGTTATAGTTGTTGTTGTTGTAGTTGTTAGTGTAATTGTGTTGTTAGGCATATTGAGTGTCGGCGATAAATAAGCCAAGCTAAGCAATTCGCGTATTTGAGTTTCCATAAAATTTCAGCCTACAAGTATGCAATATAAAATTACTTTGTGTTTTTTTGCATGAAATTCACTTGAAGTTTTAAGGAGTTGCAATCCGAACGAGTTCACAGCTTTTTTGCTTTTTTAATTGACTTTTCAGTGAAATAAAGTCATTAATTGCTGCATTATCCTATGCCATTCGCAATGTTGTGAGCCAAAATGGCTTAGCGTCATTGATATGGCGTGCATTGGTGGCCAAAGTCCACTAGCCGCGCACCAAAAGTCGCACTAAATGACTTCGTATACATGTTGTTAAACTTTGTTTTTAATTAGTTGCGCAAATAAATTTCGGTTCTTTTTTCATTTGATTTTTTCATGTTAAGCTTACATTACAGAAAAGCAAAAAAAAACAACAAAAAAATGAAGTGAATAACTAGGCAACAACAACAACAACAGCAACAAGAACAACAACTGCAACAGGCACAACGTTATACATTATTAAAAAAATCCGACGGCATACAAAAGCGAGTGAGTTCAGAACTCACACACACACACACACACACACACACATACAGACACACACGCGGAAAGAAAGCAATAAAAGTCGGTGAGCCTAGGCAAACGTAATTTGAAGCGCTTGCAAAGCAGCTTTACTGAAGTAACACATGCACAAACAACTCGCTGTTTGCGTGCATGCGTGTTTGTGTGTGTGTGTGTGTGCGCGCGCTTTTTATCGCGGAGTTTGTTAACTCTTGGTTTTTATGGCATTTCCTTTTTTCAATGTTTTCTCTTCGCTGCTTTTTTTTTGTTTTTTTTTCCTCTCTTGTTTTTTTGCATCGCAGTGCATGTAAGGCAAATTAAAAATGCACTGCATACTTTTAGGCACGTTGGCCTTTGATTTGCCTGTTAATACGTAATAAAAGTTTGCACAATTTCCCCCAACTCCCCTGCATTGCTATGACTTCATACGATGCAAATTTGGTCGTTTGAACATCGCCTAAAAACGATGCAGCACTGAAAAGGCAGTGGTATGCTTTGAGTTGTAATGAGGAGGGGAAAGGGGGTTGTGCTGTGCTAGTGCATTCAGCAATTTGCCATTAAGGTCTTAAATTATGTTTGCATTGGTGACTACGTAAGTTTGTGTGTGCGTGCTTGGTTCGGTTGTATGTCAAGTAAAAATAACGCTTAAAATACGGTTTGCCATATGCTAAGCCGGATGTTTAGACGGTATTTAATATCGCGCATACGACATGTAAAACGTGCATTTGCGCGCTAACCGTGCAATTCAGAAATCTTTTATGTTCATTTATACAACATGACAAAGGATAAAATAAGCTTTGAGGCACGGAAACGGCTTTCAAATATTTATTTTTACAGAAATCATTTAAAAAAAGGAAGTTTCTCTCTTCATTTATTTATTTTTGTTTTGTCGTGTCGAAATTTATGCCTGAAAGGCACAAACAAAGCCATCGTACATCAGCCAAGCTTACTCCTTACCCCTTGCTCACTTGATATTGAAAGGGCAGAACTGAATTGTAGTTCGCATGAAAATTATATAAAAAAATATAAGCAAAAAGAATGATACAAGTAAAAATGAACAAGATGTCAAATAAAAATGAAAACGCTGTAAGGCAAGCAGGAAGTCTTGCACAGAAAAGAAAAAATATGAATGGAATTTCAAACAAATACAAATAAAACGCAAAGTTAAAACTTTCATTTTGTTTAACAATAAAACATAAAAGTCTGGTTTGAAAAATTGATGTAAAGTTTGTAAGAAACTTTCATGTCTGAAATTTTCATGATGTTTTACAAGTCTAAAGGCATATTTTGCACATTTTTGTTTTCTTACAATTATACGTATATACACACATACACATATATAATGCATATATATATGTTCATTTTGAATGGCAAAGACAAAGTCAACGCACGAACAACAATTACGTAATTTGCCACTTAAGCGTCGTTTTCATTTTCTATGCATTGTAATTTGTTTAATTAGACGCCGTCCTCCACGACCGAAAAGCATTTAGCATGTTGTTGTTGTGCTTGTAGAAGGGCATTGTTGTTGTTGCTGCACATTTTATGTTTTCGCAAATAAATATTTAACAAGTAGTTGAACGTGATTCGACACGGATTCAAATTCAACACAAGTGGCTCCTTAACAGGCCATTAAGTTCGCTGCCAAGTCAACCCCAAACTTACCTCACCCCCGATCTGCAACTCGACACACTTGAACACCTTTTTTCTCGTTGTTTGTTGTTGTTGTTGTTGTTGCCATTCGAAAGTACAAAAACGGCTGAATTTAATTTCCGCTCCACTTTTGCCTCGCGCCATTCACACTCTAAATGCCTTCGTTGTCTCACCTTCAAGCCAGCCCGATAACAACACAGCCGCCACGCCTCTGCCATCGCCACCAACGGCATTGTTATCCTCGTCTGCCGTCTGAAATGTGCGCGCCTTGTGTGCGTGTTTTCTTAGGGCATCTCTTGCCGTGCGCCATTCACTGCGGCCAAGTGCCAAGTGCCAAGGCAACGGCGACGGCAACGCCAACGCCAACGGTCAAGGCGCTGGCAAACACTTTGACCTGGAGAACACTTCAGGTTAGCAGATTTTAATTAGAGCGGATTCGCAAGGTTAAGGCTAAGAAGTGTGCTCTGTAAATATTATTGTTTCAACTGCAAAGGAGAACTCAAGACGTCGGATTTTTCCACGCGAACAATCACATTAAAAATAAAGCAATAATTAAATACGCCTTTGGGCGCGCTCAAGCAACCCTTTCGTGCTTTATGTGCACAACTACGAAACGTTGTGTGTGTGTGTGGGTGTGTGAGGAATGCACATATACATAAATCGTAGGCTGCCATAGCAACAAATTGCGCTGACAGTTATAAATAATTAAGTGTCCTCTGCAACTAAACGAATTTTTAATTAAATGTCTTTAATGCAAGCAGAAAAGGAATTTCAAATGAAGCTTAAGCACACAAAATGCCTTTGGCCAATAGGCATGGCTTATAAGCAGAAGGCTTAATTAATTTATTAACCTTTCTTGACTGTTCGAATGCATGCATTCATTAAGCAACATGTTGCTTTTGGCGCTTTGACTTTTTGATCAAATGGCCGTCGAATCTGAGCCATGTCAACAAGTTGAAGCTTGTTGTCTCGCAGCTGTTCGCATTTCGTTGTTGGCAACGCAAGTCTACACGCCCGGGTCTCCACGTTGTCACAGTGAAGGCAAGCACTTCATCGATCAAACAAAAGTGTTGCCAGTGCTTGGACGCATTTGATTTCGGCGGAGTTATGAAGTGCAGCAGCACCAATGGAGTCGGATAAACTCAGTGAATTGAATCGTAAAATAAATGAAATTAAAAAGCGTATTTTATTGGCGGGTAAGTTGCATGCGCGTTCAGTGGCTAGTGGTAGTTGACTGCAGCAATTTTTCGCACACAGAGGGTCAGAAGACCGCAAATGCGTCGGAATGGCAGAAGCAGAGCGGCATCAACAACGATACAATTACAACGCTCAAGAAGGAAATCAAGGAGCTGACCATAAAGGTGGGTCGCCTGCGCAATCCACTGCAGCGACCCGTGGTCATCAAGGAGCCCAGCGCCGAGCCGCGTAAGACGAGCGCAACGCCTGCGATGATTGTGGGCAAAGTGAGCTATCCGATTGGCGCCAAAAATGCTGACGATGCCATTTTTTTGACCGATCTCAAGATCACCGAAAATCGCAAGCAACTCGATCTGTTGCGTCATCGTTTCAAGGCGCGTCAGCAACATTTCAGCAGGCTGGTGGAGAAGTATCGCGAACTGGTGGCCAACAAGGAGGCACAGAATCAGAACTTGGGCGAGAAGCCACCCGAGACGCTCGAAGAGGATGCCAATCGAAAGGTAAGTTTGACAAATGCTTATCATTGAAAAGCTTTTAAACTTAAGAACTTCGCTGGATGACAGCTTGTTTGCCAATTGGAGAACGAAATCCATCGCACCAACGTACAATGGATGGAGGCTGAGCACATACGCAAAAAGTATCGTTCCATTGAAGCCTCGCTGATGAACGATGCCGAGCGCTTCGAACGTAGTCTACGCGAACTCGAACTGTCACTGAACGAACAGCAAACGGAAATCAAACGGCTGCAGGCGGTGAACAATGAGGCGATGGAAATGCGCGATGCCGCCAAGATTGTGCTGCAGCGCCAGGAGCAACAGGCCAATCTCTCGCAGAAGACACGCGAGCGGCAGGCGGCCGACTTTCGCAAGCAGGTGGAGGCGCGCAAGCTGGAGCTGGAACGCATCGGACGCAAGCTGTTCACCGAGAGCAAAACACTCGCGCATCAGGACAGCATTGGCTCCAGTTCGGGTGACCAGCACACGGCCAAGACGGAGAACGATGACGAGCCCGCATCGCAGCTGGAGAGCGTAACGGGCGACATGGAGTCGCTGTTCAAGCTGCTTATGGAGGCCTCTGGCGCAACGTCGCCGATGGAGGTGCTGGAGCGCTTTAGCGCACAGAAGGACTCCGCATCGCGTTTGACTTACCTGCGCAAAGCGGCCGAGGCAGAGAAGACCAATCTGGAGGCGGAGCGGGAAGCGTTGTCGAACGAATTGGAGGCGGCCAAGTTCTCGGATGTCAAGGAGAGTGAAGTGTGAGTATTAGGCAAAGTAAAGCCAACATAATGCTTAATGTATGTTCACACAGAAACCAGGAAATCATTGAGCAAATCAAAACGGACATTGCCGTTTTGGAAAGCAACCGCAATGAGAACAGACTCGCCGCTGATAAGTCCATGGCGGTGCTGAAGTACATAAAGGAACACATTAGCGAAATGATTTTCAAGATACAAGAAGTCGATGAGAGTTACATCGAATTGAAGTCACGTAATTTGTATGTCAAGGTGTCAGAGTTGCCAAACTTTCTGGCAAATGAGGCACAGGATGAGGACTTAATTGAGGTAAGCGCCATGGCAACAAGCAAACTAAAGCAACAAGCAAATAATAATTCGAAACAATCTTCAAGATAATCAAATTTAAACTGAGACACTGCCAAGAACTTAGCAAGCGCGAGGAGTTGCCGCCACTGGAAATACCACAACTTCAGCTCGAAGACGAGGATGAAGCCGATGCTTTTAAGCCAATCGAACCGCCGAAGCCGCCAACACCGGCCGATGGCGAGAAACCACAACCGATGCCCTTGTGCTACTACAATCTCTTTGCCGGACGTGCACAACGTGCCGCCGGCACTTCGTCGTCATCGCCAGAGCAAGCGCCAGTTGCAGGTAACGCTGCCTTGCTTAATGACATGTCGCACATACACTCATACTCGTTCAATTTTTTTGTATTATTTCATGACTTTTATTCATTGTGACAGCTGCCACCGCCGATGATGAGAATGAGGTGCCCTCGAGAAACTTCCTGAAACGGCAGTCGGTGCTCATTGTTGACTCAAAGTCACGCCGGAAGCCATTCCGACCGCAACCTGCGGCGCGACGCAAATAGGCTTAATGAATTCGCATTAGTCGCCGAAATATAAATCAATTTGTCCGTCAACAGTAATTAAAAATAAATCAATGCCACAAAGTATGCTTTTAAATTTTTATTATTCACCGAACCGTAATCACCGCGCAGACCTTCAAATTTTTGTACTTTTGTTTCTTTACATATTTCGTTTGTTTTTTGTCATATTTCGCATGCATGAAGGGCAATTTTTGTTGCCAGTCTTGATGACCACTCATCGACCGATGACTCGTCATTTTTGTTTGTCCGCCCTCATATCCACGTGTGCTGTTGAGTGGTCCTCTGTTCGTGCCGCCGTCCCTTGCCACTTGGCAACTTGATCACTGCTCGAGTGCCTGCTGGCGGCCAAATACAGCATCATTTTAAGACTCGTCTCGCTTTCACTGCACTAATGATGGTTTCAAAAATATATATATATACATCTACACACATATTCATATGTAAAGTACCTGTCCCTGACATTATACCTTGAAAAAAACATATATACATTTTTTTACAATGTCACAGTCTCTTTTATTCGCAATATGAATGTACAACATGAATGCCAAAAGTCGCCAAACGTATAGAAAAACATGCAAAAGAATATTTTCAACAGACACAAACGTATACATATTTACATGCACACACATTTACTTACAAACATATACTCAGAACCACTCAGACTTGCAACACATCTGTTCAACTTGTTAAGCGCTGAGCAAGCAGCAACAATCACTCAGACACTAACACGCATGCACAAGCATAACGGCACACACTCACACACACACACACAATTGCATTTATGTGTAAACACTGGGACTCATCTACGTGCAAACGTCATGTTGCCATATAATTTGTTAATGTTTACTTGACCACCCTAATTGCATGCTAAGTATTTTTGCATATGACTAGAATATTTAATTGCCACTAACTTGGCGCTCCTTTTCCAACACACAAACCACTCGCATGCTCATACTCACACACCATTCCCATTCTCTCGCTTGCTCGTTCGTTTGTTCTTCCACTCACTAGACTGCCTCATTTAACGCAACTCGTGCATGTGACGCTTGGCCGCTATGCAAAGCCTGACAGCCCTGGACACACAATGTTCATACTCCGTGCAGCGGCAGCAGCGCAAACTTCAAGTTCTATGTTTGCTGAACAAATATTTGTGCAAGATTTTCAGATTTCTCTGCAACTGTAATGACTCTCGGTACCCTGGGTACGTAGTCACGCCAAGCGGTGCAAGTACAACATTGACGCTGATTATGTTGTTGACTTGGCGTATTTTCAGCTTTAATTATAATCAAATACACATGAATTTAAGCTTGGTTTAATAATATTGTGCGTTGGCAACTCTGTGCTTCAGAAATACAAATGCAACCGTGGAATTTTAAGCAGTGTTGCATATCGCCTAATTACGGTTTTCTGACATTTGTGCTTTTCATTATGAAAAAAATTCTAAAAAAGAAAAAATTTTTCGGAAAAAAACGCATCATGCGCAAAATTGGTTACATCGAGAAGCAAATGAAGTACCGCGATGCATTGCTTAATCTGACCGGAGAAAAGATTTTGCAGATAACTAATCCACATGTGGATTTGCACAGGCATGTCATGTTGCATTGCACATTTGATAGACTACAAGATCATCAACGGGAAGACGAACGCCGACTCAGCAATCTAAGACACATCGAACGCATACAACACGACCAAGTATATAAGAATGCAAAAGCTCAGGAAAATTTAACGCGTGGTCGCGAAAATCGCTCGAATTCGGTTGGCCCAGCGACCATGTTGCCCGCTGGTTATGGCAGCAGCAGCCCGTACTCGCCAAGCCGCATAAGATACAAGGCTAGAAGAAATGCAGCAAAATCATCAAGTAAGTGTTGATCATAAACTGAACGTAGAAAAAGCGAAAATGAAAATGAAGAACGTTTAAAGCGTTCATAGTCACAGGAAACGCCACAAATTTGCATTGCAAATCACTTAAACGGCAAAAAGGAAAGCAGAAAGTGGAAGAAGAAAAAATCACCACTAATGCTAACGAAGCGAAAATATTCATAACGTTGAAAGCTTATAACAAACATTTCACATTCTTTGGGCAAACACAAACACATGCATACACATGCACTGCTAGACGCATCCTGCTTTCAGTAAACGTTTTGATTTCTGTTTTCTATGCCATATTCATTTTATTTTACTAGAGAATCTTCATTGGTTAGTTTGTGTGTGTGTGAGTGTATGTATGTATTTATGTATACTTTTTCCTACATATATCAACATGGCAACACATCCGTTGGGCATCCGCAAAGGCTAACCAACATGACAGCATGATGTACTAGCTAAGCGCACAGCAGCCATTTGGCCGCAACTCTGGCTTGCTCTGTCTTGCCTTCTGTTGCTCTGATCTGGCGCACCACTCTTTACTCGTCTGCCTGCCTGCCAGTGCTGCTGCCAGCTTACTTGACTGTATTTTGTTTTCTGATTTCATGACTTAATCACCGCCACTGATTGTTATCACTCTGTTTGGCTATTTTCTAGTCACTCACCGTAATTAATCACAATTTGTTGCTGATGAAGTATATTTAGTGCAGTGTATACAATAACCAAAGAAAAAGCCAAAAACAAAAAAGCAAAACTTACCAAATAAGTATACAAAACAAAAACAAAAAAGAAAAATACAAGTGGTTATTAATCACGGTATAAGGAGACTGCATTAAACACGAGTAATTAAGATGCATACAATGTCAGCCAACGATACACAAAGCAATAAGTGGAAGGAAAAACAAGCATAAACCTTAAGTGGACATTGCTCAAAAAAGAAAAGAAAAAAAAGTTCGAAAACTACGAAATCACTCAATAACGCTCACATTTCTGTCGGTTGGTCAGCACTTGAACCTTCGCCGCTTCGCTTCGCTCGTACGCTTTTTATGACTTCTGTTCGGTGTTTCTCATTCATGGCCTAAAATTGAAATGGCAAAAGTTCAATCAAGTACGCAGGCTGCATATTTAATGCCCAGCGTACCGTGAACCGTGAACCGTGCAACGTGTTTGACGCCTAACTCACGCCGTCTTTTGTCCTGTCCTTTTCAACACTGCCTGCCTTTGATGAAAACATAAAGAAAAAAGTAAAAAAATAAATGAAAACAACAAAAAAAAAATAAAAGAATATTTCGTGTTGCTATTAAAATTTAAATTGACTAACGCAGACGTGAGCGCAGCCGCTTGACAACTGTTTGACAAGTGAGTGAGCGTGTGCCGTTGCTGTAAGCGATTACTATCGAAGTCGAAGTCAAAGTGAAAAAAATAATGTTAACAATGAAACCTTCTTAATGCTAAAGGATTCAAAGGTTCAATTACTTTAATAACGCGCAATGTGCCTAAGTATGTAATAAATATAAAAAAATGGCTATAGTCACCCTTAAGTTCATATTTCTTTATCGCGCACAGACACCATCATTCACACACACACACACACATGCTGCACTGTCTGAGTGGCTTGCAGCAAAAGGCGAATGGCCTGCAATGAACTGCCCACAACTACTTATGCAAATTAAACTCGTGCGAGTTCATCTAGCCGGCCAACGGAGTATCTCACTCGTCCAGCTCAAACAACACTATTTTTGCGTTGGCATTTGCGAGCAAAATGAAACTAACTTTTTCATAACTCAAATGAATAAAAACAGACACCACTGAAGTTACAATACACAAAAGTATGCAAAATATTTCATGCACCGAAGCCGCGTGGGATTGTGCGCAAAAACCAACAACAAAAACAAAATAAAGAAAAATAATAATAATAATAATCAGAGTAGTGTGAATGAGACGGGTACGTCGGTGCTGGCGGGCGGGCACAATTTGGCCGCGGGCCGCACACAGAATGAGAATGTTGCTTATTGCGGTTCGGATGCTCCCAAGTGAAAAAGTATTCATTCACATGCATAACTGCTTTGGTTGATGGTTTTTTAGTGCTTGTTTTCAGTCCTCTATGATTTTGTAATCATCTGCCATGAGTGTGTGCGTGTGTGTGTGTGTGTGGTTAGCCAATAGCGCACAAAAATAGCTCAAATGCAACGCAGAGATAAAGTTGCTAAAGTGCGCTGAAACTTCAGTTTATTTCGGTGCGGTTTTTTTTTTTTGTGCTTTTGCTTTTTTATTGCATTTCAAAAACCGAAAAAAAAAAATATTTATGCACATGAGACGTTAAAATATGTTTTCAACAAATTTATGAAAAACACACAAAAATAAATGAAATAAAATAAAATAAATTAAAATTAAAAACTGTGGGCTTGCGATAATAACAATTTGCAACATGCCACAAATGCCTTTGAGATGAAAGCATTTATCATATTTTTGCGCATTAGATTTTAGCCAATATTTTAGATAGTTGCTATTTTAATTAAATAACTAACATTTTTCGTTTGCTTATCTCTTTTCAGATAAACGCCAACGTTCGAAGAGCATTTAAACAAATTTTAAGTACTTCAAAAATTTTAAAAACATTCAATGTTAATAAAAGAAACCCTCAAATTCTTATAAAAATAAAAAAATAATAATAACGAAGGAAACTAAAAAATTATATATTCTTGTTAAATATATTTTCCATACAACACGAATTGGCCGGCTAACCAATACGTTTCGTGCGTCATTTGCTCACACACAAACACTCACTTACCTTTTGCCAAATGCCTATGTGTCCTGCCTGTGCTGTCATTTCCGTTCAGCAATGTAAATTTGTTCGTGGTCAACGAATTGAATGTGCAACATTTTGAAGCTCTGGCAAGGCGTGAAGACCGAAGTGAATATGAAATTCGTAGCAAGTAATAAACGAATCCGAAATAAGCAAAGTATGAAAGGCTCATTTAGTAAAATATTGGCGGTTTTTTTTTGGCAATAATGTTGATGAGGAAACTGCATTGAAGTTGATTGAAAATCTGTCAAAATTTGTGATATTTCGATGGCTTTGTGCATTGTTTCGAAATGAGCATGCATTGTTAAAGACCGCAAGACAATTTCCTGCAAGCAAGTTTGCCTAATGCAGTTTTGCTGTCAAGCAAAGCCGACAAGCTGACAAGCAATCGAACCAACTGTCGAGCAGTCTTCAGCGCCTGAGACATGCATTGCGCCGCACAACGGACAAGTGAACGTAACTTGGCACAAACCTTACACGGCAAGGCTCAGCATGCCGAGGCTCAACACAACTTGCCGTTGAGTAATTGGCCAGACTTGCTAATTGCGGTTCCAAAAAGCTTTTAGTGCATGCGGCCAGCAAATATGCTTCGCTTCGAAAGGCAATGTCCGGATTTGTATTTCAATGCAATTTTTTTTTTCACTTTTTAATCGATTTTCAATACGAAATATTGTTTTCTTTCTCGCTCTCTCCCTTCAATTGTTTTAATGCCTGCCAATCAGCTTTGGTGTTGGGCGTTTGGTGTTGGGCATGCATAAATGTTTGCATTTATTTTTAATGCACATTAAGCGCGACATTCGATGCTATTCGATTCGCATCGATTCGAATTGATTCGTTGAGTTGCTGCGACTATTGAAAGCATTACAGCATGCAAAAAGTTATACAATGGTATGAAAAAAGAGGAACAACAACAACAACAAGTACAACAACAAATGCCAGAACGCATCAATACAAATTGCATTTGGTCGAACGTGTTTATCTATGCCATGCTATCGCATTGAACTGTCTGCGCCACAAGGCAACTGACAGGAAACAGGATTTTGCGAACATAATGAAAATTCAATTTACATTTACAAGCGACGAACAAATTGCAAAAAATTACCAAAATGTTTTTCACAATTCGAAATAAAACATTTTTTTCTTGTATTATATTTTTTTTTTCCTTATTCATGCTTTTTTTTTATTATAGTACATGTTTACTATGTGTGTGTTGTATTTGAATAATGTCGGCGGCAATTCAACCATAATGCGTACACATATCCTGCACATATCCTGATTTAAAATACCGCAAACGCAACAACGACATGACCAATATGCGAATATTTGCACATCTACATGTGTGTGTGCGTGTGTGTGTGTGTGTGTGTGAGTAAATCGGTTTATTTTTAATGTGTGCGTGCTCTTAGGCGTCTAAAATTATTTGAACTTCCGTTTTTACGTGACAATTGGCTTATATAAGAATTTAACTTTTGCACAAATCGCACGCAAAACTTTTCAAATTGCTCATGCAAATGCTCTGTAAATCTTCGCATTCTAATAACTTTTAAGCATTTGCCGCCAGCAGAATTCCAAATAAACTCTGAGCTCATTTTGCATTAGATCGCTTAAGCAGTGCCCAAAGAACTTGCGACGACAAACGAGCAGACAGCACAGGTGTCCTCAATGCTGGCAAATTGATTAAATGCCAAAAGTTTCATTTTTAATGCTAAGCACATGAAAATTTTCTATGAAAGTCGCCCGCATTGTTGGATTAACGATTAAATTTGTGCATAACGAATCACAAATCCTTTTGAATTTTAAACTCGCAATTTGAGATTTGTTTGCAAAACGGGGCCGGGCGACGCAAGAGATACGAAATATTTCCATTGTAATGCGTAATAGGCGCATTATGCAAGAGGTGGTACGGGGCGGTGCAGGGCGGGGTGAGACACGCTTCGTTTAGTTCATCGCTTGACGTCTTATTGTAAGTACTTTTGCTATATTCTTTGTTCTTTTCATTCTGTTGTTTTGGCTTTGGCTTCAGCTTCGGCTTATATTCTATTTTCTATGCCACTTTGGCTGGCTGGCTTTGGTCCTGGAGCTTAAGGGTTGCCATGGTTCGTTTGATTTGACATTTGACAAACGGAAACGTTTCGCTTGTTGCTTAAATGAATTTGAATGTTGCAAGAGTCGCCGTCATTTGACAAATTCGCTTTAAAACATGCCAACCGAAATTGTCAAACGTAAAAGAATTTCTAATGAAGTGACATAAATTTGGGGTTTATAGAGCAAATTGACTTTGCTAGTTGTTGGTTTTTTTTTTTTATGAAAATCAAGGTAGAAAATGTAAGCTAAATAAAGAGTTTAGCCACTTTTGCTTCTCTTACACTTTTGACATTTTGACTTCTTTTGAAATGACTAATTAATTTGGTATAAGCAAAAACATGAAGTCAGAAAACCAATCAAATTCAAAAGCTTGCATTTCAATGCTGTATCATCAATTTTGAATTTTATTTCATACGACAACAACAACAATCGCCATGTGCATTGCTGAAAGAGCGGAACTAATTAATATTTACAAAAGAAAATGCAGAGTCAAAGGCACACAAGTTGTCATGGCCACGGCATTCGAATAAAGCGAGGCAAACATGCATGAGCATACATGCCATCATCAAAGGGTAAATTGCGAATTGTGCCAAAGGTTGTAAATTACTTTGCTATATTAGCCAACAAGCTAATTGGCTTACCTGTGGGCAATGCCACATGTGTGTGTGTGTGTGTGTGTGTGGATGCAAAAGCGAAGAAGATTTCAAAATGATGGCCAAAATGAAAAGAAAAAGATTCCTTTGAATTACACAAAAAAGCAAAAATGAAAAGTATTGCAAAATATTCTATAAAGAATGCTGAGTAAAAGTTAAACAAACATTTTGCCTTTAAGGCATGAAATATTAAAAAAAACGCTTTAGTTGCGCTCTGACAGCGCAACTGAAGCTGAAGAGTAACTAAGGCGACAGCAGCAGCATAAATAGAAGACAGAGACAAACCTGTTGGGTTGCCTCTTGTCAAAGCGTAATCTAAATTTTTTTTTTTCATTAACATTTTTCTTGTTTTTTGCTCGTTTTTTTTAATCTTCATATTTCTTTCTCATTCATAATGTCATTTTGTCTGCTTGCGCTGCAAATTCTTTACTTGACAAAGTCTCAAAATGGCGACACGAGAAAAAGTGGGTGTTGGGGCTGGAGGTGAAGATGGTGGCGTACGTTGACTGCGAAATGCAACAAGCCAAGTAGGGGCTTAGCAATTACAAGCTGCTGATGGTACACTGTAAAAAAAAGAATTGGAAACAAGTTACGACCATCAATTTTTGGTAATATAAACTTTACGCCTTGGCTTAACTGATGTCGAGCAGATGTGAAAGGAACTAAAATCCCACATGTAAATTTTATTATACGACAATTGAATTACTCACTCTGAAAACGAATGCTTGTGTTGATGTACCCTTTTAAGCAAATGTGTATGAATATTGTATTTGTGACTGTAATGTCTAGTAATGTACTTGTATGAGTGCACTATCCACCGATATAAGAGTATATTATATTTGTGTAACGCATAATACTGTACAGTACAGTGCAGTTTGATATGAATGTATAGATTTTCAATTTTATAAAACCAAAATCCAATTCCATTTGTAAATAGTTTTTTTGTGTGGTTTATAGTCACAAATGGCAAGAAGAATATTCCTTTCAACAAACATGGTTTGCTCAAAGTTCTTCTTAGTTCGTTTCCAAATAGAAATATTTTCAGTGCAGTTAAAGCAAATGTTGCGTTGTCCCTTGTGATTTTTTTTCACCCGTGCTCAAAGTCATCCTCGTCAACATCAACTGAGCTTCTGTTGTTGTTCACTGTTTACGCTGCCAGTCGCTCCCGGCGCTCTGTTTTCCTTTTTGCCACTTTTTCTTAACCATTCTTGAACCAAATTATGAAAAAAAGAAAGGAAAAATGTTGCGTTTTTAAAAGCAATGCCATGAAAGAACTTCAAATTTACGTTTAAGCCAAACTGCGACTTTTTTTTTTTTTTCTACATGTCATTTTCATATAACATTATTTTTGCACAGCAAAAATTGCATTTTAATTTTAATCAAAACATTTTTAGTCAACTTTGATAAAAGAAATGAAGACGTAAAAATGAGTGAAAAAATGCACTTTATTGTGAAAAGTAACGTTTCTTGTTGTCAATGAACGAAACGTGTGATTTGTATGACTTTGATTTCCTTGATTAAAGACTTAAAATGCTGTCTTACTTTACATCATTAATAATATACCATCTGAAGCTTGTGTAATTCTCTGAGTGCTTGTGCAAAGGTCATCGATTAGGCTGTTGAATCATGTCAGGCGGCGTGGTCTCGTAGTAAAACAGCCAATCGGAATAATGAACATGTTCGGATCGTATTCGAGCGCTTGTAACTAAGCAAATTTAAAAACTTGCGTAAAGCTAACAAAAAATTCGAATATAGAAAACATGTTGTTATTAAATGTTGTACTAACACAAAAAACTCGAAAAGGGCGTAATCAAATATGCTGTGTAATATGTTATATATATATATTTTTTGGTTGGTTTTTATTTCATATGTTTTTGTCGTTTTTAATTTTTTATTTGTTTTTACATGTTGCTTTCGACAACTGTGTAAAGTTAACAGGAAAACATTAAAAAAAAGGTATGATTTACGTGCTTGTCCGACATTTAAGCTGAAAAAACAACTACTTTTGGCTTAAATGTAAAACAAAAGGCGGAATTCATTTGTTCAAAAATCATATCATTTGGGCGGATTTTCATGTTGGCTCTGACAAAGTGAAACGTTCTCAACGCAAAAATCAAAATGTCCTTAATATGTGTGTGTGTGTTTTTTTCAGCTTAAGGATTTTCTGTGAATGCGCACAAATTTTAAAAATATTGATGAGAGATCAACGAAAACGAATATTACATATAAGAAAAAAACTGTAGTAGGAAGTGGTCGACTTGTAAATACACTGAACCTTCAATGATTTCCATTGCTCTCTTTAAACATATAAAAGCTAAGATTGTACAGTCACATAATATTCATATATCTGTGATCTGAAAACCACACAACCATCAACGAACATTTATAAGCTACAAAAACTATAATTTCGTAATTTTTTTACTGAGATATCATCAGATTTAACAATGAAAGAACTTGAAGAAAACCAAAAAATTCTTGTTTAATCCAACTTTAACTTCCAACAGTTTTTGAAACTAAAGCATTTTTACGGCCGGATGTAATAATATACTGCATGAAATTTCTTTTTCGATGGCGACCAACAATAAAACATTTCCTTCTTGTTTTAAGAAATGTATTTACGCTTTGCCAAAACCAATACACCCTTGTCATATACCGAGTGGGAAGAGCTTAAAAATTACAAACAAAATGGTAAGTGAAACCATATTGAAATTATATTTTCGTTGAGTTACAGAAATTAATAAAACAAAGGGCTTAAAAATAATAATCATCGAAACTATCGTTGCAAAGCAAAAAACAAATGAATAACAACTATAAAGTCACATTTAAATTATATTTTAAAATACAATTTTTCATTAAGTAATTTGAATTAAATAATTTATAAGTACAGAAACTTTTATATGACTTTGTTTAATCATATATATACATATATATATATATATATAAATACATACATGTATATAGCTGTGTCAACATTATTCGCTTTTCAGAAAGCGTTGAATTTAAAATATTTATTACAATACTGTTCTTTGAAGATAGTATAATTTATACATTTTTGAAGTAACTTGAATCACTGAAACATAACGAAAGAAATTCAAAACGCAAATACAAAGTTTTTTTGCTGCAAATTATTCATCGACCTCTTTTCATATATGCCATAAACAAAACAAACCAAAAATTGTGTTGCATACTTTTGCGCTGAACTGAAAAAACCAAACATAAACGTAACAATTAGGAAGAAGCACGTCGAAAATGTAGTATGTTAGTAAAGATGAGCGAGCAAAAGACACAGCAACATTGACCCAACAGAAACAAGAACAACAATAACATAAACTATAAACAATAAACAACGAGAAGAAAGGTTTGGGTTGAAACTAGCAAAGCAAAACATAATTGTTTCTTGCATGAACAACGACACAGGAAGACATAAATATGCAAACAACAACAACAACCACAGCAACGATAGTCACAACAACTCGACATGTACGACTTTGACAAAAACAACCTAAATTTTTGCTGTTGTCGTGCATGTGCCCATTTTTATACCCTTTACATTACTATGCAAGAGCATATTAGTTTTGGTGAAAAAATATAATTCCTAAATGTACGTCTTGAGATTCGAGGCAACGTGGAAAGTCGAAAAATAGGTGCGCCCATCAATCACATATTTAAAATGCTTGAATATTCGAAAGGCATGCTATTCGAATAGACTGAAACAAGATGAGATCAACAAATGATATGGTATTGTCGAGTATGCTCGACCATATCGCTGGCGCTTGTTTGATGTTGCTTTTGTTTTCCTTGTTTGCGTGGTTGCGGCTGTTGTTGTTGTTGTTTCTGTGAGTTGTATGCTAATTTGCGTACACACGACCAATTCAGTTCAGTGCAGACGAGTCCAGGCCAGTTAACTTCATGGCTGTTGGACATCACTTGATATCGAACGCACATAAGCAAAAACTACTCTCTTCATGCAATTGTAAATTAAAATACAACAACAAAGGAAACAAAAAAGTTGGAACTGAAATTTTCTTAAATTGAATATTCTATGAAAATGAACTCATTGCAAGTAAAATTAGTCTTTGTACAAATTATAATTTAAATACAAGAAATTTAGTACGCTTGCGATTGTGCTTTTAGAACTTGACGGTGATGAGGAAACAATGATTCTCTCTGCAAGCAAATGATACCTCAATGACTTCTCTGCCTTGTAAACCAGACATACAACGTACTGAATTTGATCAAGCGAAATACCGTTATTTGTAGCAAACATTGCTCAATATTAATTATATATTATATTTTGTTGGTAAATTGAAATTGTCACCATGTATTATTTTAAGGAGATATTAAAGCGTTTTCATTGTTTAACTTTCATTTCACATATGCCAACATTTCAATAATGGGATTGTCTTAATTGATGGCAACAAACTGTAAACTGATTAAATGAAAATGTGCAATAACAACGAAAATTGAATTGAATGCGAATGCGAATGCAATTTGACGGCAAGAACAGTCAACATCAAATGAGCATTAACGTAATCGCGCTTAACATTTTAATACAAACAAAAAAGGAAATAACAAATTTCAATTCGAAAGTATAACTGACACTGCTGAGTTGCGCAGCACGCGCAGTTTCACATAAAATATGAAGCTGAATGCCTTTGCAGTGTGCGTGAAATTATGATGCCAAGCGGCACTCGAGCAATTACAAATATGAAATGCGCAACGCAAAGCGACAAAACAGCACGGAAAACTAACACAAAGGCACGTTTTTAGATACATATTTCTAGGAGCATGAATCGAACAACAAACAGAGGACCAACATGCATTGTGTTGCAGTGACAGTGTTGAAGTATCTTCTTCTTTTTGCCAAGCTATCTTCATGTTTTACTTTTTTGTTTCTGTTTGTTTGATGTCATCTAACAACAACACAAACGAGTCGACGTCAACACTCACAGCAAGGAACGCCCTATCGGTTACAACACTCATACGCAGCGTAAGCTTCTATCGAAAATGTCCTCGAGTGTGCCGTTAAAATCAATGATTTCTCTTGATAATACACAAGTACATACATATATATATATGTATGTAACTACATGCAACATCCATGCAAGCCTTCATGCACAATGAGTTGAGTAGGCGAACTTTGCACCATGTTCTATTTGTACTTATTGGTTGCTTTCTCTCTCACTCTTTCACACCCACTCTCCACACATTTGCTCGTTGAACGTGTTGGTCTTTGCTTGTCTTTGCCTTTTCAACTTTTTTTGTTGTTGTATTGTGCGACTGTATTTGCCTGTGTACAGTTAGCATTGCAGTTACTCAGCACACACTCATAGTTATTGCTTATGAACCTCGAATGCCTGCAGCGATTTCAATACAGTTGGTGTTCATTCGTAGACAGCTCTTGTTGAAGTAACAGCACATTTTCTATTTTATGTTGTGCATGCTTTAATACAGATTTATTTTCAATACAATATCTATAAAAGATACAACTTTGTTGAGTATGAGTAATTTTACTTAAATATTATTCATATTACGTATACAAACGAATGGTTGTGCGCAAATTCCAGTTTTGTATGCATAAGCAACAAGAACTTTTCAAATTAATGCCACTTATGCAAACAATAACCCAAAAGCAACAAACAAAAGCAAAAGCAAAAATTTAAAAGGCAAACTAAGCATTGTAATAAAAATAAAACTAATAAAAAATAAAAACATTTTCGGATAGAAACACACACACACACTCACACAAGCGCCAGCAACAATCTAAGAGACGGCAAGAAGCAGGAGCAGCAAACGTTGCTGCCACTAATGACTTTTCAATCAAGCTGGAAACTTTATGCATTCAAAAAGTTCGTCATGCTGAGCTAAAGTTGGTACCTTTAAACAAGTGCTGAGCTCGGACGAGTGTTTGAGGGCCTGAATGAATGACACAAATGCATTAACAATGTTAGAGTGCTGGGCAGCACTTGTATCTGATTGACCGGACGACGAGCATCGAACTGAACTTCAACCTTGATAGGTGTTGTCTGCTCGTATCTGTGTGTGTGTGTGTGTGTGTGTGTATGGACGAATAAGTGAGTAGTGAGCTGACTGGCTCAGGCCACGAGAGTGTAAGTTGAAAATTTGTCACAAGTGCTGAACGTGACACCATTTGTCGAGCAGCGCAGCCGGTTGTTCCCTGTGCCGCCACAGTTGATGTACATGACGTTGATGTTGTACACGAATTTGCTGCTGACCGCTGGAGTCGCTTTGATGGCAATGGCGACTTTGCCTTGACACAAATTGATTATTCCAAGTACTCTTGACCAGAGCATTCAAAATGCACATGAATATGCGACAACAGTTTACTCTTGCAACGCCTTTCAACCAACGAAACAAAAAATATGTATGACAAGGGGGCGGGGGTCGGTATATGTGAGTGTGTGTGCAAATGACTTGAGTGGTACACCATTAAAACTTTTGGTTGTGATTGAGTCATTTTCAGGCCAGTTGCACTTTATTTTAAACTCTGTCGGTTTTGATCTTATGGTTGTGAGCTTGTATTTCGTTTACATGATTTGATTATCGGAAAAGTTAAAGCGCAACTTGAACTTGTTAGTCACATCATTTGTCAACAAGCTTTGGTTTTTGTTAAGAGCATTATTGTTTGTAGTAGTTAATTTATATGTTGAAGTACTTATTCTTTAATTCTCGTCTTCATTGAAGCTTTTTAATATCGGCATAAAGACAAATACACCATTCATGCGAGCGCCTTCAACCGCTTTAACTCAAAACGCTTGCATGAAGCGTTTTTCGTAGAACGCTTTTGAAAAGCGACCTTATTGAGTTAAGCAGGTTTGAAATGCACGCACAAACGCTTTCGCACACTAATTTAGTTTGAAAGTCAGCTGATGCCGCACATGTGCAAATGGCCAGTGCTGCCATATGGTAAAATTATTATAATGATTGTAGCGCCTTATTTTGAGTTTATAATTGTTTCGCCAATTATGTTCCGAAAATAAAAACATTTCAAAAACAAATATTGACATTATGCAATCATATTTTATTTATTATATGTGATATAAAAAAAATTGATTTATTGTTTTGGATATATATAATTTTATTCAAGCTTTCACATTGCACTCTCAACAATCGGTTTGAATAAGACCGCTTAAAATGGCATGCATTATGTCTGAATACAAAGCGTTTTCAGTTAAACCGATTTGAGTTGAAGCGATTTTGAGGGTACAGGCAAAATCAACGCCCGTCTCTTGGACATAGCAAATTTTCAGGAAAATGCGGTTGCAAACCAAACGAATGACTTGTAAGGCATTTCCGCTTGAGAGGTTTTCCACTAAAATGAGAGAATGAAGCCGACATTGGCTTATAACTTCAAATGCCGAAGCAGCTTTGCCTTTGCGGAAAGAAAGGGGAATAGAAATAGGAAGGCAACATGAACAACATGCGGCGACTTGTCTACTCGAAAGCAACAATGCAATTAACCATGGAGAATTAACTTTTCGTTTGTGGCATGGCAACATTTTGAGATTTATGCGTCTTACAGCGGTCATTAATGGTAGTTAAAAATATTTTGTTGTTGTTATTTCTTAATTTATTGCTGCCAATTTTATTAAGTTTCGGCACAGTTGAGCTAACACCACAGAACGGTCATGCCACGCACATGCCCATGCCCATGCCTAAAGGACAACGATGCGATGCGATGCGATGCGTGTGGGCAGGCGTAAGAGGCATGCTTAGAAGCCACATGGAATATTAAAGTTAAGTCACACAGAAAATGTTCTATTAGTTTAGGTTCTTATATTAGCTTAACTTGTGCCTTTCTGCACGAGCGCCGAACATTGACATAAGATGATTTCGCAATTTTTACTCACCAATTCGAAGGCATTGTGAATTTTATACTTTAATGGCGCTAGAGTGAAGCACAAATCCTAAATTAATCTCATGCTTCAACTACTTGCTAAGTGGTTGCAAAAACTTTCACTATGTTGTTTTGCAAACTTTCTGTACATAATGAACTTTTCCGATAAGAGGTTCAAATGGATGTGCTTGTAGCCAGACTTGACTATTTGATTACGCACTTAATGGTCAACGTGGCAGGTAAAAGTGCACAACAGTACAAATTACAGGCAAACAATGAAATCAAGCTGACTCAAGGCAGTCTCAAATGTACAGAGCGAACAAAACAATACATATGTATGTATATGTATGTGTATGTGTATTAATGAATGGCAGCTGGAAGTGGTAAGAACAAAAAGAGTCGGAAAAGCAAATCGAAAACTCAATTAGGCCTGCAACAGAATACAATAAAACATTGCATTCAATCGCCGCATTAATTCTGATGCTCAGAATGGCTTGAAACCATCACTTCGCACCACTTCTCGGCACTGCTCAACAAACCCTTACAGTGAAGTGGAATCAAGCGAAATTTATTACGACACACGAAACAATGAACATGAACAACAACAGCAACGGCAGCAGCAGCAGCAGCAGTAATTTTGTATTGTTGTTGTTGCCGCTGCTGCCAGCATCGCCGCAGCAAAAGGAAATGACGCTGAAAAACAAAAATGGCGCAGCGCAAAAGAAATTACGCCAACTTAACTCATTTACGTTGTAAGCCAACAACAGCAATCATGCGTGCGAGCGAGTAAGCAAGCTATCAAGCTGTCAAGCCAAGAAACAATCAACGTGTGGTGTGGTGTGGTGAGGGGTGAACTGTTGTGCACACCCGTAAGCCGCTGCACTTCTTTGGTCCCATCACTGAGCATTTCATTGCGGCTTGGCGTTGCCATGAACAACAAAATTTCTGCTTGCTGTGCAACAATCGACAGCTACCGGGAAACAATCTTCAATTATGGCCATAATTGCATTTGCAGTCCTCGCGAAGGCTGAAATCGGATTACAAGCAGTAAACTACGCAAATAGGCGCTACAACAGTGTTGTGAATGAAGACCCAAGATCGGAGAGAGAAGAGAACAACAGCAACGACAGCAAAATGGCATGGTTGAATGGCAGTCCCAGTGGATTATGTGGGCGAAATTTGGCTGGTGGTTGTGTAAGCTAAGGTAAGCTTAGATGCCTTCAATTGAGTTTTATTGATTCAAACTAACAGCAATTAGAGTCGCCTAAGTGTACTCAAATTTTTTTTTGTTTTTTCTAATTCTCTTATTCGTAAACAAAGCAATACTATGTAACAATTTGATACACAACGTTTCGATCGAAAAAAACAAAAAATTTTTTTTTGTTTTTTCTAATTCTCTTCTTGGTAAACAAACCAATACTATGTAACAATTTGATACAAAACGATTCGATCGAAAAAAACAAAAAATTTTTTTTTGGTTTTTTCTAATTCTCTTATTCGTAAACAAACCAATACTATGTAACAATTTGATACACAACGTTTCGATCGAAAAAAACAAAAAATTTTTTTTTGTTTTTTCTAATTCTCTTATTCGTAAACAAACCAATACTATGTAGCAGTTCGATACAAAACGTTTCGATCGAAAAAAACAAAAAATTTTTTGTTGTTTTTTCTAATTCTCTTATTCGTAAACAAACCAATACTATGTAACAGTTCGATACAAAACGTTTCGATCCAAAAAAACAAAAAAATTTTTTTTTGTTTTTTCTAATTCTCTTATTGGTAAACAAACCAATACTATGTAACAATTTGATACAAAACGTTTCGATCGAAAAAAACAAAAAAAATTTTTTTTGTTTTTTCTAATTCTCTTATTCGTAAACAAACCAATACTATGTAACAGTTCGATACAAAACGTTTCGATCCAAAAAAACAAAAAAATTTTTTTTTGTTTTTTCTAATTCTCTTATTCGTAAACAAACCAATACTATGTAACAGTTCGATACAAAACGTTTCGATCGAAAAAAACAAAAAATTTTTTGTTGTTTTTTCTAATTCTCTTATTCGTAAACAAACCAATACTATGTAACAATTTGATACACAACGTTTCGATCGAAAAAAACAAAAAAATTTTTTTTGTTTTTTCTAATTCTCTTATTCGTAAACAAACCAAGAGTATGTAACAATTTGGTACACAAACGTTTTGATCGAAATAAAAAAAAATTCTGATGGTTGTTTAAGCCAAGGTAAGTTTAGATGCCTTCAATTGAGTTTTATTGATTCAAACTTGCAGCAATTAGAGTCGCATAAGTGTACTCAATGTGAAATTTTTTGCAAACTACATTGTTTTTTCAACTAACGAATATGAATTTCCAAATTCGAAGATAAAATTTCTATTGTAATTGAATATTAAAAAAATAATTCAACTTTTCTAATAATATCCTTAAACTGACCGATCGTTCCTATGACATCTACGTGTTGTAATGATCCGATTTTTACATAAAAATTTAGCAAAATATACATTTTATATAGTTGGAGATGTCTTCTTCTCAGCGTTGCAAAGTTCATGCCAAAGTTAATGTACGCTTTTCGCAAGAGTATAAAAATCACGAAAATTTTTGCGAGACGAATGATTATTGCAATTCAATCAATTTCCGATTGAAGCAATTTATATTATAACGCTTTTGCACGAGTGTATAAATCGGCTTAAGCCCTTATTGTGCACCGATACAACGAACACAAATTGTTGTGTTTTAAGGTGCGAAATTGCATTCAGTCAAGCAAACGCGTACTCATTTGAATAAGTAGAGCGTAAATGTAAAATTCACACCGATAATAACACGCATCAAATGCACTCGGAAGGCTTAAAGAAGGCATGTATTAAGAAGCCCATTTTAATGATAATTGCAAATGAAATCAACGAGCCGCAATGGAGACATTTGCATCATAGAATTAATAAATAATAGAAAATTGTATCAACATTTAAATACAATAAAATTAAATGGAAGGCGCCTGCAACTTTCCCATGGAATGCTTTCGCTTGAAAGCCGCAAAATTGAATTGCAAAGTACATGTAAATTGTATACAAAGCATGCTCGAGCACACGCATACATATAAACACATACACACACATGCACAGACGAATATAGTTTAGTCAATTTTTGAAGAAAATAAAATTCAGCAAACAAAAGGACTCGGAAATGCTGCAGGATATGTGCGCTGTAGAGTATGCATGCATGTGTGTGTGTGTGTGTGTGTGTGTGTTTCCATGTGAGAGGGCAGCACAATGTGAGAGAGCGAAGATGAAAGAAAGACAAAACTTTATTTGCAAATGAGTCTTAAAATTATGCTTGTGGCTAGTCTAGAGGAAAGCAACACATAATAGCACTGAACACACGCACACACACACGCACACACTTAGAGAGTTGTGTGCTTACATTTGCAAGCACTCACATGGCATTGAGTTGTTTTCATTAATTCACAGAGACAATGCAAAGATATGCGTTGCCAGCATGCATGCTACGCACTAAAATATTCACAGATACCCGCACACGGCTGCATCCTTTCTGCATTGTCTTTTATGCTCGCTCGCTCACAATTGAAATTGAGATGCGCCTGCACTCTGAATACATATCAAGCTGAGCTTATGGCCTGCCATTGTTTGGGCCCTTCCTTTTGTGTTTTAAAAATGAAAGCAGTAATGAAAAGAACAAAGCTTCGGTCGAGCAAAATTTTAGCTTGAATTGTTGACTGCTAAAATGAATTGATCAAATGTCCTAATTGGAAGTTTCTTACACGGCAAGGATATGAAGTCTTACGGCAAGGATATGTACTCAGTTCAGCATTTTGTGTTTGAATAAAACAAAAGCCAGTCAGAAGGCTGTCTTCGAATTTACCGAAGATTTCAAAATGAGTATAAGTTTCAAGTCGATTTTCTCCCTCTTGCTCTTCTTCAGTACAGACCTTAATAATAATTACAGACATTTGGTCTGGATACGTTAAAAGATTAGTTTTTAGCCACTCTATCCAATGATTTTAACTATATTAAACTTTTTTTCTCTTCTTTTTGTATGGGGACTACCCTTTTCTGTGGTCCGAACATTCGGGTTCTGACAAATAAGTTGATCGTTCAAAAATTCTCACATCGACAGCATCAAAACTGTGGGAGAAGAATGTATATACAGCGACAGACGGACATGTCTATAGCAACTCATCTTGTCACACTGTATATCTATATACTTTGTGTAGTGAAAATGAGTCCTACGATTTGTTACAAACTTCAAGACAGAACTATAATTCTATTCACTCCTTAAAGAGCATAAATATTATTCTAAAGTAGTTCTGCTTTAAGCTTTTAGTTCATTGATTGAAGAAAAGTTGAACTGATCGCTTTAGTAGGCGTATTTATATACTTGTATAAAGCAAGTGTTGACAACTCTGGCAATGTGCACACACATATATTTACATTATATAATGTTTTGTACACATTTCTGCAAGTTTATTGTAAATACATTTCGATCAAATAGAATATTTATTTATTGTACATGTCTCAAGCAGAAAAACACTCACACACACACACAAATGCATTGATTGCAGTTTATTTATGCAAGGCATCAAGGCACAGGCACAGAGTGCAAGAACAACAATAGCAATAACAACTACAACAACAAATACAAATACTAAATTAATAACGGCAAACAAATAAATATATACACAGGTATATTTACTTACTCAATGAAAACAACAAAGAAGGCGAACACTTTGGCACGGTTTTGTGGTTTTTCCTGCAATTTCATAACATGAATTACTCCTTTGAATTGAGACAAGTGCGGCAAACATCAACAGCAACAACAACAACAACAGCAACACATTGCAATTGACTATTTAAAGCAGCCAGTGTCGCATTTAATCAAGCAGTAATGTTTACTCGTGTGCATGTGTGTGAGTGTGCGTGTGTGTGTGAGTGTGGTATGTATTTGCCTTTGTCATTGAGGTAAAAGCCATAAAGGACTCTTTAATTATTCATAAGTGTTTTGCGGCTTGTATTGCAAGCACTTGCATATGCATTTGTACGCCATGTGTATATGACTGTGTGCGTGTATATGTATACATATGTACTTATATACAGCTATTGGCTTAAGTAACAGCAACTGCAGTGCCACACACACAACCACACACACACACACACACACAGATAATATTCGGCTGCCTTTAATTCAACACAAACCGCATTTCCGTTGACAACATCATTGTCCAAATGCAGTTGTCATAATTATTTACTATTCACAGCAGGATGTAACTTTTGCCATTGTCTGCGATTCGGAGCGCCTTCGACCTCATTCACTATACTGTGTCAGTCATTATTATTATGCTTGTCCTGACCTGCAAGCCTGCAAGTCGGCAGTTTGCCAACATCATCTTCAAACGCAATTGCACGCACGATAAGTTGTCAGATTGCGGGGCGCCTCGTTTCAATTATTTGCTTAGCAACAGGCATGTGCAATAAATCTTCTTATCGAATTTTGGACGCACAAAAGCATAGAAATTGAAAATTTTTGTGTAAAATTAACATCCGACAACTTAAATTATTCTCATATGCGTATAGAAAACAAGTTTTTGGTTATTATTTTTGAAATTATTATTTTGAAATTGAAAAATTCTTAGCCGAAATGCATAAAAGTTCCATTATGATTTCGATTTAAGCCTACAAAAGCAAAACCACTGAAAAGCTTTCATTACACAAACACACACATGCATGTAGACTTATGTATATGTAAGAATTCAATTTGCCAATTTTCTAGAACACAAAATAACAGCAATGAAAAGAAACCTAAAAAATACAAATCTTTTAAGCAAAAATTGCAGACAATGCCTGTAAATGCCGAATTGTTCGACAATTTTGAATGAAATTCTACTATGAATGCAGATTAATGCCATGTCGATAACGATGCCGTTGCCAGAGCACTCGTGTGCCCAAAATATTGGCAGGCCATTTGGTAAGAGGATATCACCGCCGCCATGCATGCCAACGGCTCGCATGGCATTTTGCAAGCGAGGAAAACACTCAAATGTTTTACTCAGTGAACCAAAACGAATCTCATAGCAAATGTGTAGCCATGTGTGTGTGTGTGTGTGTAAAAACGAAGCATGCTTTCCGCTATCGATTGGCCAATTTTCAATTGAAGCAACAAAAAAACAACTACAGTTGCCTCACAGCCAACGACCGATGGCCAATAAGAAATGCAGCTGATGTCACAGCATTGCATACTTTTAGGCAAATCATTGTCGGAACATGACGACCCTTCCTATCTGCTGAACACAGGCAAGTAGTAATACTTGGTATGCGTCTATAAATGAATTTTCACAATGTTACAAGGCATGAATTACAACTGCCAAAGAAACGAGCTCAGACCGATGCGACGGTCAGTAAAACTCCAGACTCTGGCGACAAATGAAGCTAAGGAAAAACTTCTACGTTTTGCTAATGTGACTGTGTGTGCGTGTGTGTGTGTTTGTGTGTGTGCCTAACCAAGCAAGAAGACCAAAGAACATCATATCCTTTGTATTAATACTTTTGCTTTGTTTGAGCCAAAAACCAACCGAAATCGCAAAGTATTGTACAAAATATGTCGACTGCATATGCTACACGCAGCCTAACCTGCCGCAGCACGACTAACCGCCCACAAGCTTGCCACTTACATGTGGGCGTTTAGTGCAAGTGCACTGAGGCGAACGTTCATTTAATGCAGTACTGCAGTAACGCATTTCGAACTTAAGCTTACACGCACACACACACACTTGTTTGCTGCAGTTTGCATGCCGCATGCCGCATGATGCTTGATGTGCGTTGCTGAATACTTCGCTTAAGCTTGTGGTTGTCTGGGCAACGCAAAACAAGTGCACTCAAACGCATTTCAATGCGAAGCCAATGCCGACAATGCCGACAACGACGACGTCAACGACAACGAGCCAAACTCAATGCAGATGAGGCTTAGCTCTTGACCGCCCATGTCATGTCGGTGGGCGTGGTACACATGCAAATATCATTGTCAATGTTGTTGTTGTGAAGTGGCTGCTGTTGCTACAAAATTTCGAACTGACACATTGCTGACGTTTATTAACACATAAATTTTGATGAGCAGGTGCCTGCGATTGTGCCGCCTGTGCCTTCTGTGCCTTGTGTGCGGCCTGTGTTGTTGCATTGTGTTGCGTCCGAACTGCAAATATGAAGTTTCATATGTCTGTTTCAGTATCTGTAAGTGTGTGTCTGTGTGTGTGCAATTGTTCTACACTTGTTCTACCATTTGCCTACGAACAATTTCAAGTAGCTTGCAACTTGTGCCAGACGGAAATGAAATGTTTACATTTTTCGCAAAATTTATTACACAATTTCTTCAATTTTACATTCCATAACATTTTACTTTTTTTTACATTTATATTCCGCAACTCAGAAACTTTGTCAAGTGCAGCCGGCAAATTAATTGCAGGATTAAGTTGCAAGGATTTAAAGCATTTTACATACAATTAAAAAAAAAACAAAAAGACTGCAATTAGCACATGTATTTTATGTATATACAATGCTTATGTAAGTCTGTGTATTTTATTATATATACATACATGCGAGACGCATACATTTTACTTTGCGTCAGCAATACATAAATTAAACTATTTATATAGCATTCGATCGATATGCATAATATAAGTTCAGCTGCGTTTGTTTGCCTTTTAAGCATGTTATTTGATATATTTTATTTCATTTATAAGATAATAATTCTATTAAAGAATGCAAAAGTTGTGAATAACGGCAATTATAATCAACATTTATTTTGTTGATTGTAAGATTAAATTTATTTCTTACGAAATAAACGTAAATTTATGACTTTTTGCATTGATTCTTTTAACTCTTTTGTATATGCTTGATTTAAAAAAAAATACCTCAAGCTCAAATCGACTTTACTACAAAGCTACTTCAGTTATACTTTAAGATACAAAATCATGTATAATTTTAGCATTTTGTTCGCCTTGAAATTGAATATTATAAACGCTCTTGATTTATGCTTAACTGCAAATGTATTATAATCGCACAAAAGTATGCAATGGCTTGCAATGTTCGACTGTCGTCACTTGCTCGGTTGGCTATTAAAAGTACATTTTTGCCGTAGCATACTTTTAAGTGATGGCGTTTAATATGTAAATATATGTATTGAAATATCAGAGAGCCAAGGCATGAGCAATGCTATCGGCGCTGTTGCCTTTAAACTCGACGGCGACGCTTGTTGTTGCTTCATCCTGTGTGCGAAGCAAATTAAAGCAAAAATGAAACTCATTTAAGGCAAACAAACGGAAACAGGAAAATTAAGTCATGATTTATATTTTCTTTGGTCGTTGGTTTTTTTATTCACCGCCCAAACTTTTATTTCTTTTTACAATCAGAAAATCGACGTTTTTTTTTTAAATTTTTCAATACTTAAATGTTTTATTATTCTTATTGTTGTTGTTGTTGTTGCAGTAAACGTGTATGAATGCCAACAGACGCAGGTGTCTCAACTGTGATAATGTCGCTCGTTGCCACCCCTTCAGCACCACGCCACTTGTATGTGCGTGGTCGTGTCCGTGCCGACACAATCAGTGCCTTTTAAAAGCATTGCGCATATGTCCCGTTGTCGTCTGATGATGATGATGACTTTGTTTGGCTGTTGAACCGATGCTGTTGTTGTTGTTGTTGTTGTTGTTGTTGTTGTTGTTGACTTGCCACTGCCACTGCGCCTGCCGTTGCCCTACGCTGGCAATGCAATTAAAAATGCTCGCCTTGTTGCGCGCAAAAAAGGCATTTGAATATAACAAATAAAAAACGAACAAACAAAAAAATAATAAATACAATTTTCATTTGTGCACATTTGCAACGCCTGTTGGTGTGACTGCGACGCCGTGTGTGCCTGCAACTGTGACTGCATTCCCGTGCAGCCTTTTACGCAGGACAATGAAGAGACAAACGAACAAACAAATGAGTAAATAAACAAGATGAAGCCTTTGCCGTACAACGGAGCAGCGCTTTTTGCCAACGCTCAAAGTCAGACAATTAAAAGAGTACAAAATGAAAAAACAACAGCAACAACAACAACAGCAACAAAAATACAACTGCATAAAAACAGGCGCAAGCATATGGCGACGCCTTTTTATGGCTTTACTCTGACTCACATATTTGTATGTGTGTGTGTGTGTGTTTATTGTTAAGCTTAAGAGCACAAAAGCGCAACGGAAATCAAGCTGCAAAGCCTACGGCGTTTTTATTATGCCATTTTGAAAGCCGTATTTTTTCCCCTCCCAAAGTGTACTTTAATAAACATTTTCCTTTGCGTAGTTTAAAAAAGTATATTCTCGCTTTTAAGATCGTCCAACTTCAAGAAGACTGAAGCGAATATAAGCGCACAGTTTGTATATTTCACACTATTTAATTTATTTGTTTAAAAATCATTGCATTCGTTTTGTAAGTTCAACTGACATGTCCCTTATATATCTTATATGTCCCATTTATCATAAAAAATAAAAAATATATTATATAAATAGAACCGATAATACGTGCAGCCATTATCGTGCTCACACATACATATACATACAAATGTGTATGGCAGCCGCAGACAGAAACCATTGGCGAAGAAGAAACCTTTTAGCAAACTTGCAACTGAACGAACTTATCAAATAGCTAATTTATTACAAAACCGCCAAAAATTCAAACTGTACGCGAACCAAAAATAAAAACTAAAAAAAAGTAATACCAAAAAAAAAAGGGACGAAAAAAATACGAGCCTACAAATACTTTGAAAGTATACAAAGCCAATAAGCCAATAACCTTCACGCAAAGAATTTCAATCTACTAAAAAGCTCGCCAAATAAGGAGCAGAAGCAACGTGCTACTAACTAAAAAGGCGCTGCTCTGCCGATGCTCGGCCGCTGCTGCCACAAAATGGCGCACAAAAGTTTTTCTGAATGCAACACAGAAACTTTTGGCTTAGTCCAGGCGCGCATCAGCATTTGTGTGTGTGTGTGTGTGTGTGTGCGAATGTGCACAGCTTTGGCCAAAAGTCAGACAAAGTTTGCGTGCACGCGCCGCCTACGCTGAGAGGAAACTTGCCAGACAAAAGTCTGTTTGCGCTGAGGTGGCTGGCAATTGCTCACTTATAAGTTGGCTGCTGTTGTTGTTGTTGCTGTTGTTGTTGTTGCTGCCGTTGGGTCACACATTGTCTGCACGCCAGCGATTCAGCGCACTTGTTAAGTAACTCAAAAATTTGTTATTAGCTTTTGAAAAGGCTCAGCGTGGAAAAATGAAAGAAAAAAATATTACCCAAAAAAGAAACCAAACAACAAAAAATACTTCAAAGCAAAAACACGAATGCGCGCAATGAACAAGAGTGAGCGCAGAGGATTCTTTTGATTTGCGCGCAACGTCAACGTCGACGACGCTGCCACAAATGAAGACGCTTGCACTTTGCTTCAACGGCATTGCCCAAGCAGTGGGCGCCAACTGGCGGGTAGGCGGGCAGCAACTGTTGGCGCCCTTGCAGCTGCCCCACGCACCGCCTACGTACGCAACTGAGCGAAGTTTTTAAAAGCCGGAAATAATGCACTTACTGCAAAGTTCTGTGTTGCAAAGAAACGGCGACTTTTTTCGCGCAGTCATTTTTTATACCCTGTACATACTGTACCAGGGTATATTGTGTTTGTTTGGCCGAAATGTATGTAACGCAGAGAAGGAGGGGAGGGGGACCCTATAAAGTATATATATTCTTGATCAGGACGACAAGACAAATTGATTAAGCCATGTCCGTCCGTCTGTCCGTCTGTCCGTCTGTCCGTCCGTCTGTCCGTCCGTCCGTCCGTCCGTCCGTCCTCACCAATGGTTCTCGGAAACTACAAAAGATAGAGACTTGAAATTTGGAGGATAGACTCGTGATGCTCGGCAGCAGATCAAGTTTGAACGGTTTTGAGCCACGCCCACTCCTTCCCGCCCAACCAGCTACGCCCACTTTTTGGAAAGGCTATAACTTGAACACCAGAAACGCTAGAAATATGAAAGTTGGTATGTCGACTAAGTATGTAAAGACCTATAAAACTGCATACCCCAGTTTTCCCCCCAACCCTTCATTACCCCTCAAAAAGTGTTTTTTTGTAAATTACTGTATCTTCAAAACTATAAAAGATACGGACCTGAAATTTTGTATGTAGACTCAGTAAATACATGTCCTTAAAACTGCATACCAGAAAATACCCATTTGTATTTTTGACTACCCCTCAAAGACCACCAAACTTACATTTTTTGTAAATTTCACTTTTTTTTTACAAAAATTTGTATATCTCCACAACTATAACAGATACGAAATTGAAACTTTGTATGCAGACTTCATAGATGTATGTCTTTAAAACTGCATACCCCAATTTTCCCCCAACCTTTCATTACCCCTCAAAAAGTGTTTTTTTGTAAATTACTGTATCTTCAAAACTATAAAAGACACGGACCTGAAATTTTGTATGTAGACTCAGTAAATACATGTCCTTAAAACTGCATACCAGAAAATACCCATTTGTATTTTTGACTACCCCTCAAAGACCACCAAACTTAAATTTTTCGTAAATTTCACTTTTTTTTTACAAAAATTTGTATATCTTCACAACTATAACAGATACGAACCTAAAACTTTGTATGCAGATTAAAGAAATGTATGTCTTTAAAACTGCATACTAACTTTTTCCCCCTTACCCTTTATTACCCCTCAAATAGTGTTTGCATGTCAAAGCCTACATCTCCGAAATTGTTGAAGGTACGGACCTGAAATTTTGTTCGTAGACAAAGTATATATAACTTCTTAAGACTGCATACCAGAAAATACCATTTTGTATTTGGACTACCCATTAGAGGTCGGCAAACTTAAATTTTGGGTAAATTCCAGTTTATTTTTATTAAAATATGTATATCTCCACAACTATGAAATATACATGTCTGAAATTTTGTATGCAGATTCAGTTAATATACGTCCTTTAAACTGCACACCGAAAAACACCTCTTTATTTCATGGCTTCCCCCTCAGAGATCAACAAACTCGAATTTTTCGAAAATTCCTCACTTTTGACTGATTTTTTATATTTGGAACACAATTTAAATGGGTGAGGGTATGTGCAGGGTATTATATGGTTGAGTATACTCAACTATACCGCCCTTACTAGTTTATATTTGGAACACCATTTAAATGGGAGAGGGTATGTGCAGGGTATTATATGGTTGAGTATACACAACTATACCGCCCTTACTAGTTTTTGTCACTTTTTGTTGCCAACTTTTAGGCAGTCGATTTTTGTTGCTGCCTCTGCATTAGCCTTGTACGCTCGTTTCTGCAGCTTATTTGATAACATTCTGCACATATTTTGCGTTTCTTTACGCCTTTCTTGCCGGCGCATTTCAAGTTGACATTTTCGCTTACTAAGCCAACTTAGTTGTGTCAATTGATTTCACATCCTCAGAAGACTGTGGAAAGTGCTTTCATATATAAATTAAATAAATAAAATTGCGTGGCATGCAAGCAAACTTTTTACCTAACATTCTTATTTATTTACTCTTATTTATTTTTTTTGTCTTTTGTTTAAACTTTTTCTGAATTTATTTATAAGACTTTCGAAACATTTGCGCCAACTTTTACCTTAACTTTCGTCGTGCAGCATGTTGTAAAGTTTATGTCATCGTCATCAACATCAACAACGACGACGACAACGACTACGACATCTTTGTCCTTGCCAGTGTTGTTGCACATTTTGCGAAATGTTCTTGTAGCTCGTTACTTCAGTAACATGTTTCATTGTTGTTGTAGTATTGCTTAAATTCGATTTACAGTTTGTTTATTTGTTCGTTGTTGCTTCTTTTGAACTTTTTTCCCACACTTTTTTGCCCCTTCCTTTTTGTATACAAAAACAAAAAACAAGCAAAAGTTGTCATAAACTCAATTTACTCGAGCAATAAATAGAGTGGAAAATGTGTTTCCAAACTACTGACCAAGCCAAGCCAAGCCAAGCCAAGCCGTGCCAAGAGAAGTCAAGGCGTGGGGCGTGCAACGCAGTGCAGTCAACAATAAGTTGCAACAACTATAACGGCATGTCAAGAAGAAGAAAAGCGTCAAGCAATTTCACTCAGCACGGCGTCCTGCATTCAACGATTGTATAAAACTTGGAAATTTGTGCTAATCCAATAAAAAAGACTAACTTCGAGTTAGTTGGCTTTGTGCATTTGATATTGAATAGAAATGCGAGTAATCTTGATAAAGCCGCTCAAGTTAAGCTGCTTTTATTAGAGAGAACAGAAGTTATATATGTATGTACACACATGTTTATAGACTAACAAATATTCGTCGGCGAAAAATAAAGCAAAAGAAATAAATTTAAAATTAATGAATTTAATTGCAGTAAACAAATTTATGCCAAACTACAAAACAAACACACCCAAAAGTAAACAGCAAACAAAATGTACAACAACAACAATAACAACCACAAAAGCAACAAACAGAATCAATTACTTATGGTAAATCAAATATTGACGAGTCTTAATGATCATGGCCAAAATCACACCACACAACAAAATCAAGTTAACATTGAAGTTTGTTTAAGCTAAGGAGAAATAATTATTTGCTTAATTTTGAGCAATTTTAAATATATTTCATTTTCTATAAGAGATTTTTGGTGAGAGAGAAGAATTAAAAAAAGGGAAAGGAAATAAAAACAAATAATCTTACAAATTCTATTGATTTCGAAAAATATTTCAAATTTAGCTCGAATAGATCCTTAATTAAGTCAATACAAGCGGTCTCAAAAACACGTGCTTGCTTAATGCAGTTTTTATAAATATGAAGTCACATGTGAGTAAGAAGAATAGATGGATTTCAACGAAGGAAATCGTGAAAAATTTAAAATGCAAATTTGATTGTGCATCAACAACAACTTATTATTCTCAGAATTGTTTTTGTGTGTCATATCTGACAAACATAACAAAAAACAAATTACTGTTTTCTATTAAATTATTATATCAATTTACATTTGATCTTGGCGATACTGAAAACTTGTTGCTCAGTGTAACTTCAGATTAACAAACTAAAGACTCAACACAGCGACAGCGACAGCACACTTCAATCCAATGATGATTTATGCAAAACAATTTCATTTAAAATACTTAAGCTTTGAGTCACGCCAAACGAAAACTGCTCATATATTTTCGTTAATGAAACATTTGCAATTGTATTTTAAATACTTGTTTTGTCTACTTTGCTGTTTTTGTAACTGAGTAAACAAAAGATTTAAGCAACAAACGTGCTCGCGAACTTACGCCCATCGTTATTGTTCACTTAAGAAAAACACGTTTTCCTCGTTCTGGGCGCACATCAAAATTCTGATAGAAAAAAAACAACTACAAAAACTTCATGCGCAATAAAAATTACTTATTTATAGCCAAATTAGCATTAACTTCACATTGTTAGTTTAATTACTCAAAGCAAAATTTTGTGTTCATTTATTGTTTTTGTTGTTGTTGTTGTTGTTGCCTAATGCGCATAAAGAAATGATAATTGTAATTAACAGGCAATAAAAAAGGCGAAACTTCCTGTTTTGTGCTCAAGCAAAAATCATTTCAATTAAAACTTGCAATTCGGCCATGTACAGTCAGTGTCAACGCATTAGACACGCTCGCGTTAAGTATGACACGCAAAGAAATTGAGTGTAAGAAAAATGGTGAAAACTTAAATATTTATTGCTTCAAGAGTTAAACAAAAGACAAAAGTTCTTTCTAGAAATGTCTTTGTCACTGCGCCGCAACAAAAAGTCATCGCTTTGTCATGTCAAAAGAAGCGCTTTCGACGCTCTTTCTCTCGTTGCTGTTTATTTTTAACTTTAGCTCTTTTAACAAAGAACTACTATAATGAACATAATTAGTGTGAAAGAAGTTTCAATTTTGGCACTTCGTTTTGAAAAGAAAACATTTTAAATTCTTTGCAATTAAACGAAGTCATAAATCAGCACAATTAACAAACGTATGAGTTTTAAGCGAAAGCACCCTGTATTCTTATGAATTCAACAAGCAACATGTCTCTGGCATTAACTTATTACGCAAATAACCATAAAGATTATTTCATTTCATATCATATTTATCAACATTTTGCTACTTAATGCTACTGAACCAGTAGAGCAGCTTTGATTAACCCATGCCGGCCGCAGCCAAGGTGGTTAACCCGCTTTACTCATAAGTGGAGGCGCTCCAATAATTTGCATGCATGCACCGCAGCAATGACGCAAGCATTGATTAATCACACAAATGCCACAAAAAATCACAAATATTCTGCAGGCAAATTTACTAAGAGTCAACAAGTTCTTGCGAAAGCCAAACAAGCCGCAAATCGAATTTCCCCACTGACTCATGTCGCACAACTGGAAAAGCGTCGTTTAATCATTAACATTGAACTTTATTTTGGCACTTTGCACACTCTTAACGCACTAAACTTGACATTTGCTACACAAATAAATACTTTTACATTTTAAATCACATTTGAGGTCGAATCTCAACTCGCGACCGCCTCGGGCGTCGCTGCCTTGCTCTTGAGCAGATACTTCATGAACTCGGCCTGCGTGCGAAAGCCTTTGATCGGATGCTTGCCAAAGCGGCCGTTCGTCTTGGCGACCGCATAGTAAATCGGATACGCGCCGGGCGCAAAGCGCACGTGCATGCTTTTGCGCAGCTCATGCTGACCGCTCAGGTCGGCTTGGTCGTAGATGAAGTGCAAGTGCTTCTTGGGCGCATGTCTGGGCTTCAGCAGCTTCGTCGTGCTGGGCACATGACGCACGATGGGCGAATCACCGGCACCGGCATTGGCATCGCCAGTGGCCGCCAAAGGACGTGTGCGTTTGCGCATCGCATTCGAGTTGATGTACTTTCGTTGCGGTCGCAGCGTTTGTATGTTGAACAGCGTTGAATCGTTGCTGCCCGTGCTGTCCGACTTGGAGGGCAAGTCGAGCGGATTGACGCGTATCACTTTCTGTGTCGTGTTCTCAATGTCGGGTATAACATCCTCGCTGATGACGACAAACTGCGGCTCGGCGCCGTCGGTGGGCGCACTCAGCACAAGGCCAACGAGCAGTGCCAATGCAAGTAGTTGCTGCACAAATGAAGTTATTGGAAAATCGTTGTTGCAAAAGAAATGAAAACAAATTCAAAAATTAGTTTTACATGCGCACAGACACACGCCATTAATCAAAGTATTACCAATTGCGGCTGACAGGCGAACATGTTTAGCGATGTAACGCAGTGAGATACAAAATTGTTAACAAAAATTGAAAATCCACCAAATAATTATTAACAAAACTCCAGTTTACTATTACAAGTGTGGCGTTTTGATATCGATAGATTTGTTCCTTCGATTTTGTGGTTTATTGGTTTGCCAATATGTTTATGAATATGTTCTCGGCTTGTTTGCCGGCTGCTGCCTACATTCAAAGTGAAATGCTGACGACGACTGATCGGTTTGTAAGCCATTGTGTTAAGTTATATGCCGTTCTCGCATGCCAACTCTCGCATGTGTCTCTGCGCGTCAGTTCGTTCGTCTCTGTGTCCGTCCGCGACATCTGTCTGTCTGTCTGTCTGTCTCGCTGTCTGAGTGTCTTTCCAGCTATCTCTGGTGATGACAAACAATCGAATTGTTTTGCTTGTTGTTTTATTGTTGCGCCAATGGTGTTGTCGATGAAGATGATGATGATGATGATGCTGTTGATTCTTTTTTTCATAACTTCTCTTTTTTCTTATTTTTTTCTGCTGCTGCTTAGCGCTCAATACAAATTAGTGAAATACAGCATATCATAACACAAATGTTATTTTTTTGTAAGCCAAAAAGCACACTGGTATGTGTTTATGTGTGTGTGGCATAAAAATGCTAAGAAACAAAGATTCTTTTACTAACATACGCAAAAATTATAAAAAAATAGACTTTTTTTTTGTAGAAGTTAAATTGTCGTTACTTTTCATTTGTATAAGTTTGTTTTTAAGTGGCATTGCTTATTATTTTTCTTTATTATTATTTTATTAAAACAAAACAATAATAAAAACAAGAAAAAAAGCTTGTAAAATAAATAATGATTACCTCACACAAACTCATCTCGTATCGCTTGGTCGCTCCGCTCAGCTCAGCTCAGTTCAGCTCGGCACTTCAGCTTCCAGCACAGCGTCGACAATCAACGCGCATCTTTACGATGCCGATTGTTGGTGTTATTGTTTCATTATTAGACGTTAATGAGCAGCACGTTGTCTCGTTTGCACGTCGCTTCATGCACGCATTCGCTCCTTCACTCAGCCAGCCAGTCAGTTAGTCAATCAGCCACTCAGTCATGCTGTCTGAAGTTCAAAGCGTGCTAAAAACAAAATCCGCTTAAACTTTTCTGTTATATAATCCGTAACATAAACACAAATTTAGATTTCAACAAAAATATTATTTAATTCTTGCAAGCAGTTTGTTTTATTCTTAAAACATAACAATTAATGTTTTTTTTTATGTTCTTAAAAATTGCTATTAAAAACAATGAGTTGCTTTGTATGAAAATAAAACAATCTCATATATTTTTCAAGCAATTTAAAGTCATATCAATCATAGAAGTTGTTTTTCTTAGCAACAACTTGTGGCATCATGATCAATGTGGCAACGCCGACACAAATTTGCAAAAAATGTCTAGAAATAATTAAGAAAACAAAAACAAAGCAAAAAAAATAAATAACAGTTGTGGTTCATTAACATTTTTTCTAAAGAAAAAACCATTTTAATTTGCATAAATAGACAAAAATATTTAATAAATTAATGCAAAAAAAAAAGAAAAAAAAAAGGTAAACAAAAAGACAAAAGAAAACTTGAAAACTGAAAGAAATTTGTTTGCAAACAATACGAAAAGTTTTTTGAAACTTGTTTCAATGCGACAAGTTCGACTCGCATTTGACCCAATTCGGTCTTAACGATCGCCGGCGCGCGCTTGAATTGTGGCAGAAGTTCTCGATTTATTGACAAAAACGCGTTTGACAAGTTCAGCGACATTTCATTGTGTCGCTTTATTATTTGCAAATTTGCTTCACTTTGCTTTGTTATTGTTTATTATTATTTATTTTTAACACTAATTTTTTCTTTTTTTTTAATAATTTAAATTCATGCAAACCCAAATTTGTGCGAAGGCATGTTTGTTGCTAATAACGCGTGAAATGTTTACTGACATATGTGCGATTTTTTTGGTTTATTTTTCCTTAAGCTTCTCGTATGTGTGTGTTTGTGTGTGTGGGCGTTTAAATGAAAGTTTCACTAAATAAAAAAGTAAAACTTATTTAGCCCATTTGATGAAGCAGATAAAAATAATTATGTAAGATTTTGGAATGTTGTAAAACGAAAGACGGTAAATAATTTTATCTGCTCATCTTATTTTTGGCAATAAAGTTGGCGGTAATCGAGCACAAAGAGCAAATAAACAACTGCAAGCAAGCAACTTGACTTCGCAGCTTTTCTCCATGCTTTTAAAGGCGTGTCATAACAGGCATGAAGCTGGCAAATATATTTTCTGCTGTGATAATTTCAGTAATGGCTGAACATGAGACTTGCTGTGGTGCAAATAAATTCTTCAAGATATCTGTTTCAAACTATTATGTATTATATAACATTTTAAATCAAGTCATCACAATTTCCTTTCTGACATATACAGACATGACATAAAAATTTCTTCTTGCCTAACACATAAGCATAGACTCACCAATTTTGCATGTTTATATGAGCAAGCAAAATAATTTGTATCTCTAACAGCTTTGCTCATTTTTAAAGTTTCTACTTTCGCAACTAAAAAAATCTGTCAAGCTCACCTGTCACCGCTAATTGAGCTGTCAACCGAGTGATGTAACACAAACTTTGAACAAATTGAAACAAAAATAAAACGCACAACTTTAATGAGCAGATGTCAGTCAATGATCTTTGAGCTTTTAATTATTTGCAGATACCGAAAAGGAGCGTCAAAAAAAAGTTATCACAAAACAAAAAAACATTTTACAATTTAATATTTTTTTTCAAAACTTTTACCAGCGTTGCATGACTCATGTTCAATGGCAAAAGTGCTAAACGCGAAAAAAGATACAATTGATGTGTTGTACTAATAATAATAATGCTCAGTAAAGTGTTGAATCATGTGTGGAACAACAATTATTATTTTTTTTGGCGCATTTTTAAGCCTTATTTAATTGAAAAAATAACCGACGATAAAACAAAACAGTCAATTTATATAAACGTATCAAAATGTTTAACTTATAGCAATTAATTTGTTGCTGCTATGTTGCAGACATGCCATTGAACGCTCATCGATCATCGCTTGACAAAGTGAACACCCGTGCTGATGACGCGCGCTCATAGACCTTTCGACGCTGCTGAGCGCTTATAAACATGCGCTGGTCCATCACTTTGAAGATCTGAAACAATATATTTTGCTGAAATATCTTTACTACACGCGCACAGCAGCAGCAGCAAGTGAGAAAGCCAAGAGCAGCAACAACAACAACAACAACGACAGCGACAAAGAAACTGACTAAGTTCGGAGACTTTTGCAGCTGAAAATATTTACTGTCTTAGCTGTTATAAAGCTGTACGAGTATGCCATTCGAGTTAGTCAAGTCTGGCGGTGCAGAAGCGCGTACGCATTGCCAATTTGAAGGAGTGTCTTCGCCGTGCAAACGTGAAAGTGCAAAGCCAAAAAGGATACATTGAGTGAACAAACAAAAGCCAAAAAATAAAAGTGAAAATGGTAAATCAGTGAAAATATATGTAAATAAATCAAATAAACCAAAAAAAAAAAAACAAGCCCAAATAAAAGTGAAAATATATGCAAATGAATGAATATTGAAATAACTTTCGCCAATTGCATTTACTTTCAGTTCCTGAAAGTACTTTGGCTGCTGATCGGCATCGCTGTGGCGCACACGCTGCCCATCAAGGATTCGCCCATACAAACGATTATCGTGCCGTACTACACGAGCACAACGGCGGGCAAGCCGTATCAGTACCCCGACAGCCAAGCGGTGACACGTCAAGTGCTGGTGCCCAAGCAGCTGGTCATGGCGCCGCGCTTCGAGCTCGAGCAGGGCGCCTTCGCCATGGGCAGTCAGAAGGGCGCGCCCGTCAACTTTGCCGAGGGCGCCTATCCGGTCTACTATATGCCCGGCAACGCGAACGGCAAATTCAATGGCAAGATCTCGCTGCTCGATGGTGTGCCAATTTAATTTATATTCATTTTAATGTCATGTAGCGTCTTAAGTGCTGTGATAGAGTGCGCATTAGTAAATTAGTTAAAATAAATAAATGAAAAATTTCATTTGGTTTTTTTGCTTTTTATGCGTTGTGTTGAAGCGAAGCGAAGCTTTGTCGAATTAATCACTTTGCATTTATTTTAATTTGAAGCCACTTGAAAGCAGACTTTTTCGCTTATTTTCAAATTTATTTTTATATTTTTTAAATGCTTGTGCTGAATTTCTTTCGTGTTGTCCAGTTCGGTCTTTCTTTTTCGGCTGAGTGATTACCATAATTTGGCGCAGAATTAGACATGCATGAGCAGCATTAATTCTATTGTAATGTTAATTTGTGTTGCGATTAATGTTTATTAGCTTGAAAGTTGATGCCGTTTTCATGCTTTTGACATTCTGTAATGCCACGCCAATAAAAGCAGCTTAAAGTGAGCATTACAAAGCTACAGTTCGGTATTGTTTGCTGAAGACATTTACTTAACTTAAAGTAGTAAAAAAAGAAATTTAAATGACTTTATCAAGTTTCCACTATTCAAAGGCAAGCTGACGCCATAAGTATGAAAAACAGGAAATATGCAAAGGCATTAATGAAACAACAACAACAACAACAACGACAACGATGCAAAAAACAACAAGCAGGACGTCAGCACAATGCAAGCAAAGTGGCAACATGAGCATTAGACGAACGCCGTTTGCGTCGTTAATGCGACCCCTAATTATATGCAACGGAAAATATGAAAAGCGAAATAGAACAAAAACAAAAAATAGAATAAAGAGAAAAATGAAACGAAAAATAAGCAAAAAAAAAAAACAGCAAAAGAAAGACAAGCAAAGTGCAAAAACTATTATACATTTAGTGCTTGACTGAAATGTCGTATCTTATTTATTTTGTCATTTATGGTCGACAACAAGAAGTCAAAAGAAACAGAAGGCGAATAACAGAAGAGTCATGAAAAGCCAGTTGGCGGCGCCACCTTTAAAACTTACAGACAGACCGACAAAGAGAGAGAGAGGGAGAGAGTGAGAGAAAGAAGTGGCAACGCCGCGGCACAAGCAACGTACAATGGTAGACTTTGAATATGCAAATATTTGGTTGACGTCTTATTTCTCAAGTCGCCATTAAGCGAGCTCATTTTGTCATAATCTTTCTCTCTCTTCACCACTTTGTTGCTATCTCACTCTCCCTCTCACACGCACACTTTTGCATCGCACATTTTCTGCATGCTCTAAAAAGTATGCAACAAGATTTTAGCAAGCGACATTTTTGCACGCAAAACTGCTTTGTGTTTTTTGTCCATTGCGCGCGTATAAGTATGAGTAAATGTATATGTGTGTGCGCATATTTGTGTGCAGCCGATAGACCCACAAGTCACTCTAGTATCTGTGTGTGTGTGTAGTGAACGTAAACGTGAACGTCAGCACTCGTTACGTTGCGTTACGTAAAATATTCAATTAGGAAAGTTTCTTAATTTTATGCGCAAGTGTTTTGGCGACTAAAGTGAAATACACAGCAAAGTCGTTTGCTAAGGAAATATTTGACGCGCCACCTTGTTGCCACTTTCTGTGCGCGATGACAATGGCACAGGCAACAACAACGACAACAACAACATAGTACACGAACAACATTCACAGTTGCTGCCGTTGTCATTTATGCGCCTTTTTAGCGCTTTTTAGTCTCTTGCTTTTCCGGTGTCGTTGTCGGTGTCTGCCACTTGCGTTGTCCTTTAACTGTTTCTGTTTCGCACAATAAAAACAAAAGACAACAAAACAAAAACAAAAAATAAACTTTTCAAAACACTAAAAAGTGTTAAATTAATAACAAACGCATTTGCGTCTGCTGTCGTTGCCACGCCCATTTTAATGAGCCACATAAGTTGTGCGCAATGTGTTCTTGTTTTCATTTTCGTTTTTCTCTTTCTTTTTCTTTTTGTTTTTGTCTTTCCTTGTATTGCCACAAAGCATAGGGACAAGAAGCAAGATAATGCTTAAACGTTTTTTTCTATATTTGCATTTTTAAATAAGTTCTTTATTTAATTTTATGGTTTCTTGTGTCTACGATTTTCAAAAGTTTTTGTATCTTTAAAAACTTTCATATTGATTTCAAAATTCAATTAGCGCTTTTTTGAAAGAAGACGTTTGTTTATGAAAATTCGTCATTTGCCATTTAAGCAATTAAATGACTTAAGCCTAAAGTTATGCTACACGAATTTAAAGATTCTTTCAATATTGCGCAAGCTCTCATTTGGTGTACACACACACACACACACGCAAATCAATACTTATAATTCATAAAAAAAATATTATAATTAGTTTGCTTAAGTTTACTTGGCGTGCTTATTGACTCTGCATATTTATATGTGCTTGCATGCTTGCGTGTGTCTGTGCAAATCCGAGATACTCATTACAGATATGTACTTTTAATGTACAAGTTAATGTACTTAATTATGACGATACACACACACACACTTAAACATGCACATTGCTGTTGTTGTTTTAATCATTATTATTGCTTTTGTTTTTATTATTGTTTTGTAATGTAATTGTCTCGCATACAAATCGTCGTCGTCGACGTCGAGTCAAGGGATTTGTAAGCTATTTAAAGTTAGTTTGTTATTTATGAGTGCACGGCGCATAGATACGCACACACACGTACAAAAAAACACACACACACATTATCACATGTGAAACAAACAAACAACAAGTTTGCTAGCGATGTGTGCCATTCGCTCATCTATAATAAATAATAATTGTGTGTTCGCAGCCCAAATGCTCATTAAAAGTTTAATGTGCGTTATTAAAACGCGAAGTTTGATCATCAACAAGAATACATGCAAATACGCCAAATAAGTCAGCCGAGGGTTGCTTTAAAAGTGCAGCAAATGTTAATAATTCTTTCAGGCCTAACTAACGTTGTCTTTATTTGTTGCTTGCAGCATTCTTGAGTTTTCAAATTTGTTGTAAATTTTATTATCTTCACAAACACGACGAAATTAAATGAAATTTCCTTAACCATTTAAGTTATTATGTTTGCTCTACAAATGCTTCATTATATTAATCCACAAAGATAATTAAAATAATTCATTGAAGCTACGAAGTAAAATCGAATTTCTGCAAATACCTTTAAAACGTTTGCATTTCAAAATGATGAGAAGAAATAAAAGATACAATTTCATTTTATTTCCATTATATTTGCTTTTTACTCTGAAAAGCATTTATCAAATTTATTTATTATTGATTAAAACAATAACAAATTGTACAAAAAATATGATAAAATAATCAACTGCGTAATTTTGCCACTTTGCTAATTAATATTGCATAGTTTTGTAGATAAAATGAAAAATATATTTCTGACATTAGACAAAAAATATATGCAAAAATATATGTAATTAAAATATTTATGAATAATTAATAACCAATTAGTCTAAATAATTTGAAAGCGCTTCTTTTCATCATCATTATTATTTTTTGCCATCGAAAACAGCTTATAAAAAATGTATGCCAATAAATCATTAAAAAAAAAGTCAAAAACAGCAAAATAATTAAATCCTTTTTAAATTCACCAAAACATTTTAAACTTGTACATGTGCGCGTGCTATGCATTCATACATATATGTTATTATATACACATATATAAATGCAATAAAATACATAAAGCATTTGCATTTGGCATGCTTCGTTGCGCTAATAAATCATTTAAAATGAGTCTAATTAAAATGAATTTGTTGTTTCGCTTTGGGCAGAAAACTTCTGAACTTAACATGAATGAAATGAATCTAAAACCAAAAACCAGAGGGAAAAAACCACAAAATTACAACAAATTTATAGCAAAAATTTTTATTCGCTTAAAAAAAATGGGGGAAAAAAAACAACAAACAATAAAAAGGGAAAACCAAAAAATTAGCGCATTAAATTTTAATCCTAAGCATGTTGACTATCATGGCCAACGCACGAGAAAGAGACAGAACGATTGAGAGCGGTAAACTTAAATAGTTACTCATGTGCAATTTCGGTAGACCGCAACTACAACTAAACCGCACTAATACACGCAAATGCCGATACACGCACAGACACACACACAGACACACACACAGACGCAGACACAGACACATCATAACCATTATGGCGACTAATGACGCTCATGAATTATCCAAATGTGAAAACATTTACAATTGTTCACTACCGGCGTTGGTTTAATGCAGCGGCAACTCGCACCGCTCCCCGCCGCTCGCAGTGTAGCAATATTAAGCAACGCATGCATTAGGACAAGGCCAAGCCAGCAACGGTGTGCCAGTCGTGACTCTGCAGAGGACACTTGTGCGGTCTCGTCGAAGCGGTCTTGCGGTCCTGTCGGTCATGTCGGTCGTGTCGGTCGCAGCTATAAACAAGCACAGTGCAAACAACAAACTTGGCGCTGAAAACTGTTACAGCTGCGTAAACAGCTCACCTGGCTTGCCTTCAAGCATGTACATACAAACAGAGGGTATATCTGTGGTCCGATACTGCTGCCCAGGCTGTCAATTCGAAGCGATGTCTTCAGCCAATTACAGCTTAATTATTTGCTTCAATGAAGCGCAAAAGGATTTTCAACGCACTTCACTTTGTCAAATGATGCGCACGAAAATTGCCAAGCAAACACTTTTTGCCACTTTAAATTCAACAAAAATATACGAAAATATGCGTCAAGTAACGACAAGTCCCATAAAAAGGCCAAAGCATCTATTAAGTATTTCATGCACATCTCTGTCCGTTAACGAACACTGCGCTGTTGTTGCCCATTGGTCGTTGGTGTTGGTGTTGCTGCTATTGACTTGTCTATCATGAACATTCATCGTCAACGCTGTGCCATCGCTGGCAACCATCCATTCATCCATCCATCCAACCATTTGAGGCTTAATAGTTTCAGGCGGCTAAATGTCCCTTTCAATGAATCTTAGCCGGAGTCGAATGAAATGAAAACAATTTCATAACTTCAAACATTTTCATTTACAAAAGCTGCTTTTCAGCTTTTGTCTTATACAAAAGTTTCTGTTCATAGTCAAAGCCAGGAGTTTGAGGCAGCCAAGTGCTACGACAGCAGGACTTCGCTTTAAATTGACCCTCAGCTAGCAATTTTTTTCTTTCTTACTGTTCTCATTTTTGTTAAAGTGCTTTCTTTCATTTCCCTCTTTTTTTTTAATAATATTCTTGTACACTTTGTTTTTTTTTTTTTTTTTGTGTTTTTGTTTATTTAATCTGTAAAGTTTTCGTCCCGCTTTGAGTTTGCTATTCATGTTGGCAAGTCGACGCTTTTGATAAGCTTGAATTTTAGCCTTTCATGAGCTTTGTTTATAAAAATTGTATTCGCTTCGTCTTTCATTTTGTGTTTTAAGTTTGTTATTTTTTATTTTCGTTGAATATTAACAGTGTTCTCCGCTTGCTTGCTGTGTCAACCAACACGTTCATTAATATTAAAGAGATTTTGTTGAAAGCAATCGAACTCGAAATAACAAAAAGGCTTTGAGCTATTAATGTGTGGTTTTGCATTTAAAAAAGTTAGAAGACTTAAGCACTTTTAGCTATTTTACACTTGTAATATGTAATAAGACTTAAAACAGAGTTATATACATTTTGACTTGCCAATAAGAAATTTTTATTAATTATGCTTGGTCGCATTTTAAGAGTCTTCAGAAAGCGCAATTACTTAATGCTATTTTTTATTTGATTTGATTATCGTGCTTTGTTCATTAAACAGCCACTTGAGCATAAGTGCGCTGTTAATGTGCAACAATTATGCTTAGTAGCGTTTGCTCATCTAATTAAAACTACTCATTAGTACCTTTGTCTGTCGAGTGCAAAAGTAGTTTAGCTCAAACGGCGCACTTCATTTAAACAGCAACTCAACGCTGCCCATTATTTCCGATGACCACTAATTTCAAACTATAATTTCAAGTTCAACAACTGCAGCAGCTAGCAAACACGAACGGCTGCTAGTTGAACGCTGCTTTGAAATGCACTTTGTTGCCATTTCCGCTTCCGGTGACAGCACATTGAGTAACCGTCTAACTGCCGTCTGATGTTTGTCTCGCTTTCCCACCGTCGCTGACTGCTGTCTGGCTGCCCGGCTTGATTAGCGAACAACGCCACTCAACCAAACCATTCAGCATTGTCGCCATTGTTGTTGACGTTCTCGTCGTTCTCTTCGTTCTCGTCGTCGTCGTTGTCATTGTCAGTTTCTTCATGCGCTTAGCTTTGTTTACACAAAAAATCAACGTCAGGTTTATTTATTTATTTTTTTTTGTTTTTTTTTTTTTGCAACGGCAGCAGGAAAACATTGACCAAACAAACATACGAAAAAGCGTAGAAAAAGAAAATAATAATAAGAAGAAAAAAAAAACACACTTTGAGGAAAGAAAATGTTGTGTGAAATGAACGTAAGCCAAATGCTGCTGACTGCATCATGCTAACTGAGCTGCCACAACTGTCAACAACAATGAAATAAACGTCAATTGACCAACCACACACACACACACACACAAGCACTAACACAATGTCGCAATGTCGTTTTGTACTTTGTTATTTTGCTTAACTAACACAACACAATGCAGAAACACACAAGAAAATAATAAAATGTTGCGCAACAAGAAAGAAAAAAGCATTGGCAAAGCAAGGGCAAAACCCAACAAATGACAAAAGCGTGAAATCTTTAAAACTTGTTTAAGATTTTGCACACGTTCGCACAATTGCAAATGGCAGACAGTCGTCGCAAAATAGAAGACGTTAGCCAAAAAAAACAAAAAACCAAAGCGAACTAACAATCAAACAAGCAAAAAATAAAGGGGCAAATGCACGCCTTCACACTTCCGCCTGCAGAAACCCCTCACCTTCACATCATTAAAGACACTTTGCGTCATTGTCTGCCGCAACTTGAACTCAGTTTCATTTGCCAAATTCCATGAAATCAACTCGGCTTAAAGGTTATCTGCCGACACCGCCGCCGCCGCGGCTTTGTGTATCTATGAAAGAAAAAATCGTTTTCTTTACTGTTTTACTTTGTCTTCTTAGGTTTGTGCACATTTCGTTCGAAGTCTGTGCGTTTTATCTTATTTTTTTTTGCTTGCTTTACTTTTATTCGGTCCTTTCTTCAGCATTGCTGCCACTCAAGTTTAACAAAACGGAAACGGATACGGATACGTTAACGAACTTGCAGCTATCTTCCAGTCGAATGCATGCGACGATTTTGTTTTGTTGTTTTTGTTATTTCTACGCTTGTTACAGTTACAGTTGCTGTTGTTGATGTTGATGATATTGTTGATGCCGCCAGGCGATATCTTTGTACATCTTTGTTGTTTCTTACTTGTATTGACCAAACGCAAAGAAGATTTTCAAAATATTTATTTTAAGATTATTTATTATTTATGTTGAGCTTAAAACATATTGTATTTTTCGAGGTAAAGCATTTCATGAAAAAAATTTACAAATTTTACGCAATGAAAATTATTACAATTTTACCATGAAGTTTGTAATAAAAAAAAAATTGCCTGCTTTTAGGCTCAACCAAAACTTTTAACAAATTAAAGCGCTTTACGCGACAGCACAAATAATGATATTATCTGAGCCGAAAGTATTCATTTAAAAGCAACATGAAACAAACGTGCAGCTAAGACATTTTTATAGGTTTACTTAAAACGCCAACTGGCTAACAAAATATTTGCCAATTGAAGACAGTAACGGCTTCCGGTGCCGACGACCATGGCAGCGTTCGAAACATTTAAAAACGTAACCGTTTAAGCATTTAGCAAAATACAAAACAACAAAGTAAAAATAAAAGGAAAATCATACAAATTGTACGTGAGCTGATTTTTTGAAACAACTACAACTACAACTACACTTGGCACATGCGCCAACACTAACACGCTGGCTTAGAATATTTTGCCATGCATTTTACAGCAAATCTTTTTGCTAAAGGCGCAGACATACGCACGCGTTCGCACACACACACACACACAGACATTGACAGTAAGGGAGTTAGCACGGGCACCTGGTTAATATGCATGCCGAGACGTGTAAAAAAGAAGTACAACGAAAGCAATAAAACGAAACACAGCGCAGTAAAAACAAGAGCATGAAAACACGAACAATTCTAAAACGAATTTATAACGCAAAACGTAGCAAAAACGCAAACTAAAATGCAACGCCGCCGTTGGCACACACGACGTATGAACAATGCGCACCAGCGGCTATTAGCGTGCAAAATACGCAGCTAAGTGCGATAGTTGTGTGCGTGTGTGTGTGTGTGCGTGTGTGTGTGGCAAGAACGCTGCGTCAAATGCACCGTTGTCGCTGTCATTGCCATTGCCGCTGAAGCAGATGCCGACTCAACTTCAACTTCAACTGCAGCACGGCGAGCTTGTAACTCTCACAGTTACATAGACAAATGCTTAGTCAAAGATTTCTGCTCCGTTTTCTGGATTTCTTCCTCTTTTTTTTCAGCGCTTAACAATTTTTGAAACAATTTGTTTAAGTTTTACATGTTACGCGCGTGTACAGCGCACCAACACACGAGCACACGCACACGCACACAACCACCGAATTACATACATGCAGAAAGTTCAACGTGCCGCGGCAGCGGATGTTGCACCAAACGTAACACCCACGAGTGCACAGACATATACACCAAGGGTAAGCGTCACATTGCACAAGATTACTAGACAAAAGTTGTACATTCTTTTTTTTTTGTTGTTTTGCTTTTGGTGCTCTTTTATTTTGCTCGTGATTCTTCAGTTGCAATATTGCCGCCATGTTGTTGTTGCCATTGTCATTGTTGTTGCTGTTGTTGCTGCTGTGTTGTATTGTAGTACATTGCCTGCTCGTTTTCGCAAAGCTTTGCCAGCGCATAAATTGCATGGAAATCATTTTAAAATATTTGAAAACAACATGTTTTGTAACGAAATGAAAAACGCTGCAAATACTTGTATTTCCTGCGAACATTTTGCAAACAATGTTTTTTGTGCTGTTGTTGTTGTTGTTGCTTCTTTTTTGGCAGTTTAGCTTCGCCAACCATGCCGTCAGCCACGCAGCCACACAGGCAGCTAGGCAGCCAGGCAACGAAGCAGACTCATCTTGTTCTGTAGTTACTATGTTGTTGGACTGAGAATTATGTGTAAAAGTTATCTAATCGCTTTTGTTATTAGTTTCATGAAGTCTCTCGCTCGTTTTGTGCACGTGTACGTGTGTGTACTTAAAGCAAATGTGTGCGCTCGTTGGTGCACATGTGTTGTTGGTTTTTAAAGAGCCAAAGGCGCTTTGCAATTTGTAATAATCGCGCAAAGAGTTGAGCAGTAAAATAAAGCACAAAGCATGTTGAATTAAACGCTTAAATGTTGCCTTTGTAGAAATATTACTCGAGTTTAATTTTATGTTTAATGCATTGCAACATTTACATATATGTCATAATTGTCACATTAAAACGCGAACCCCAAAACTATGCAATATATTTTTAAATAATCCACATTGATAAGCAACTCATGCAAATAAGCACACGAAAAAAAATTGTCTAATCTGTAAGGCGATAAGCCGAAAGTGAAAACTTGAGAGCAGCTTAAGCAAAGTAATACACTCAAACAGTCGCGTTTCAGATTTAGACGCGTGAGCACGCCGCCACAATTTCGTGTACAGCAAGTAGCGACAGAAGTCACACAAATTAAAAATGCTGATAGTGTTTGAAGTCATTTCGTGTGTTCTGCTGCTCAATGTGGTCGCGTTACGTTGTCATGAAGCAAACGAAACAAGCACATCGGGTAACTTTACCAAACTATTTTTACGCAAATTGCTACGCAATATCGATGTTAAGCAAAACTTGGTGCTCGCGCCACTCGAGATCGAAAAACTTTATACGCGCCTGCAGTCGGAAACGTTTGAAAGCGATTTCGAGCTGGAAAACATCGAGAGTCGCAGCTTTGCCGACGTCACAAATCCGATAAAGGTCTGTAATAGCGTGCTACATCGACGCGTCGCCGAAGTGCAGAAGAGTGAGAAGGCCGCCGATGCAATTATCATCAATTCGGTGACATTGCGCACACGCTGGGCGCACAACTTCCAGCGCCGTGAAACGCACAAGCATCACTTTCACGCGCAAGCGAACAGCGAAACATACACGGATGCGATGAACAAGGATGACTACTTCGCGTATGCCGAACTGCCCGAACTGAATGCCAGCGCATTGCAACTGACGCTGGAAGGTCATTACATACGTATGCTGGTATTGCTGCCCGATGAGGTGAACGGCTTGGCGCACATGTTGCGCCAGCTGAGCGAACGGCTGACACTGCTCGACGAGCTGCACCCGGTGGCGAACGCAACACGGCCTGCGCGGCTACGTTCGACGCTGGTGCGCGTCATAATGCCAAAGTTTAGCATTACGCACAGCGAGCCGCTGAACGGTTACTTTACGAGTGAGGTGCGCATCAGTCGCTCGACGCGTCTGTACCGAACATTTTCATTGATAAGCCTGCACTATTTTTAGATTTTTCCGTCGCAAATAACGCTCAGCAATCAAGTTTTTCAAGAGACGCACATCAAAGTCAACGAGCACGGCATTGGCGATATGGAACGCACGAGTTAGTATTTCCATTTAATTTTGATTTTACTTGAATTTGTTATAAGAGATTTCGTTTCTTTGAAAAACGTTTTAGACGTGCTCTTCTGGAACGCCTACTCATCCCTGCGCGTTGCACCGAAAGTGTTCGACATGAATCATCCGTTTTTGTTTCTCATTTATGATAATCACGGTCTGCAATTTATTGGTCAATTAGCACACATTTAAGCTCAATAAATCATATTCACACCGAAATCGAAATCTAATATTTTGTACCAAAATCGTTATTCGTCGCCTTTCAGTGATAAGTTGTTCTTTGTATAGAATATACAAGATTACTTTTCCTTTTGTGCACAAACACAAAAGTGAACTGATTTTCTTACGGAACTCTGTAAGCTTCAAAGGTCTCTACATGTCGTGCATGAACAGCATATTGTTTTTAGCACGAGGTTTGAACAAACAAACGCAAAGCGCTTTAGTCCGCTCAAAGTACAGTAGAATCCCGATTATCCGGGTCAAATAAAACCAGGCATATTCCGTATAATCAAAAATCCGGATAATCGATTTCAAAGTCAGTTTTATTTCACCACTTAAAAGCAACTTCTAGAGCATCAAATCTTCTGGATGAGATGGTACTTGACATAGATTCCAAGTTCCAATCTCTTTTTATATTCTCCCTCGTAACGGCTTAAGTCTTCAATGATTTCTTAATCGGTTAATATTTGGAATCCGGGGTCTATATTACCGCAGTTCAGCCACGCTGTTCACACACCATTCACCAAAGCTTTGACGTATGGTTCCGGATAACCGGATTCTAGTACTGATAATTTAATACTGTCTGTCTTTATGTGTTCATCTCTTCCTAGATGTTAATCAAAATGTGTACGTTTTTATTATAAAATCTTTGGAAGTCTTTGGATATGAATGAAGAGTATACATATTTGCCATATAAGACAACTTAACTTGTCCCTTAATAACATCAAATTTTGTTATTATGTAGACAATATATATAATGTAAGGCATTTCGATTTCGGCGCAATTCAAATCAATTTGTTTGCACATTTTCTATTCGCTTGTAAAACCAAGCCACTGCCACACTGTGGTGTGAACGGTGCTTCTGTCTCTCTCTCCATCCGTCTCTCAGGCAATAGTATCCTCACAAAGCTGCACAAACTCATGTACTTCCTGTGCACAGGTGCAGACATCATTAGGCAACACTTAATGATGTACTTCCGCTAGCACTCGTTTTGCTTTCGCATTGCACGTTGCATAGCTGCATGTAGCAAATGTCTTCAAGAACGACTCAAGAAATTGTGAAAAATGCCCGCAAAACGAAGTCATAGAACGGAAGTGTCACTGATTAAGTCACAGTCAACAGACAAACAAAATGGCAATGAGGGAAAGCCGTTGGCAATGCTTCAAGTGTATGTATGACAAACAGTTTGATTTCATTACAACAAGCTGAAAGACAAACAAGAAAGAAGTCTGGAAAATTGCAACGAAAAGAAAATAAGAAAAATTAAATAGTATTTAATTAACTTTGCAAATGCTTTTTACCTGTGAACTTTTCATATAATTTTATTTCTTTTAATTTATGAAATTATGTATTAAAAATTACCAACTTTCTGCCACGTTACACAATTTGATTTGCCATGCACCATTATCATGCAACAATGAGAAAGTTCGCCGTGCAATTGTCCAGGGATTGAAGACAAAAACAGCAAGGAAGACCGCAACGACAACGCCGAAGACGAAGCTGATGATGACGATGATGATGATGGTGTTGGTGATAATAGCAATGATATTATGGCGACGGTGACGGTGACGGTGATGGCGATGGTGATGTCAATAATGAGCAACAACAGACAATGACAGTTACATCCTTTGCTTGTTGGCAGCAAGTTCACGGCAATGGCGGCAACAATTGAATTTATTTATAAACAATTTAAAGTTTGTTGTCGCATTAAAATTGCATAATGGGCTATGAATTATTTTCAGTTTGTTCGTTTGCATGTCAAGTAGCTGAAAGGACAGGTTATTGCAGAAGCCAAGCAGGTGGTCAGTTAAGTAGGAAGAGACAGTCAGACAGACAGACAGATAGTAAGGCAAGCCAGCAAGTCAAAGGACTATTAAATATACATTAGTGTGTATTGTCATGTACATGTGTGTGTGTGTGTCTTTATTTGTGTGTATTTTAAACGCGAACTTCATTAAGCCAAATGATTTATAAATGACTAAAGCCAAAACCGCAAAAAGCAAAAACAACGAATGGGAAGTGAAGCATCTGACAAATGTAACAACACCGCTTTAGACATCTTTTACTCGACAAGCGCAAAAGAGTAGAAACGGCAAAAGTATATAAATAAAAAAACCAAGAAATATTAATAAAAAAAATAAAAATAAAACAAAAAGACGAAGTAAGTTGGCTCTGCTGTGCGACGACGTCGGTTGCCGTTACCAACATGGCGATTAAGATTTAAAACTTGTCAGCCAGTCAACACAAGAAGAAGAGACTAAAACGGAAGCGAATGAGCGACGGACAGACGAAAAAACAAAAAAGAAAAAAATAAGAATTAACAAAAAACTTCTGTGGCTACCAGACTCGAATGGCGTTGCTTGACAGGACACACACAGAGACACTCATACACACAGACTGACAGACGGACAGCGCTGTCTGTAGTAGAAGTAAAAGAAAGACAACAAATATTGCAGTTACAATTTGCCAGCAGCGCATACAAGATATGGCTTGATATACATACATGCATATACTAGACGCGTCTACACATGTGTGTGTGTGTGTGTGTGCCTTTGCAGTATGCGGCTATACGCTTGTTTGTGCATGTGCCAGGATTAATCAGTGGCTTAAAATTTATTGCGCTGCTTGGGAATATTAATTGCACCGCCTCCGACATACTGCAACAATAGCCGAAACCGGCAGCCGCAGCAACAACAGCATTAACACCAACAACAACAACAGCAGCAGCAGCACAGCTAGCGATGATTTTCTCAACGTCGTTGCTGAGCAAGTCTAGTTAGTCCTGAGTTGCCGCTTAGTTGCTTTTATTTGGCCACAAGCGTGCGAGAGACAAACACACGGACGAACGAAGGCACGGACAAATGAGCGAATGAGCGCCCAAAAGCATGCTACAACAAAACATAGGCGAAAATATTTTGACACACACACACAGCTTAATAGGAGCACCTCGCCAGCGCCTATCACCGCGCAGCTTAGCTAACGGCGCACCGGAATAATTTTTAATACCAAAGTAAAATGCTTAAAATGTTATTTCCACAATTTGAAGGGGATTTATATGGCATGCAATAAATTAAGTTTAGCGAGGAGAGCGCACATACTGAGCGAAGCGGCTATGCCTGTGTGTGGTGTGTGTGTGTGTGTAAGTGTGATTGTGCTGATTGCGCATACGTCGTGTTACCTATTTTTGAAGCATTTTATTACTTTTTTTTTGCTTCTCCAACATTTTCAGTTTGCGCCTTCATTTTTTTTTTTGTATATTTTTTTTTTCATTAATACAGTTGAGCATGTCTGTCGGTTTTACTTCCGGTACATAAATTTTACCACTTGAGCGCATTTGAGCGCCATTTTTCTTTTTGCTTTCTCTTTCATTTTTAGTTTGAGGATTGATAGATTTTCAAAGTAATTAATTACTTTGCAATAAAACAATTTTATTGACTCTGTATTTATTTTATTTTCAAACTAAGCCAAACGCTAATTAAAAAATTACATTTCCTCTTTATTTATGCCGCGCGACACACGTTTACCAATGAAGCAAACAAGCATTAAAAAAAAAATGGAGACGGGGAAAACAACAACAAATAATAAAATTAATTACGCACAGCAAATACTTTGCAACAACTTTTACATAACTTTGTGAGCTTTTAACAAGCAGGCAAATATGCACAAACAGACACAGACATACAGACAGACTGACTGACAAGCAAACAAATCAGTTGAGTAAGTGAGCGTGCGAGCGAGCAAGGAGATGATGAAGAAGTATTAATAAATGCTTTGCCTTTGAAAAATACTTTTCAATTAAAATTATGAGATAAAATCATTGAATCAATGTTGTACATGCGCTCATTCATTGCCTTAAGCTAGAAATTCAATTAACAAAATGTTAATTGAAACGCCTTCTTATGCAGCGCGTTCATTTTCAGATACACAGACACACATACGTAGATCTTTATAGATATACATGTATATGAACGCACCTACTATTTAATAACTCATATAATAATTCAAACGCCAACCGATAACAGTTTTATGTTTGTGCGGTATTAAATTTCGTTTTCATAATTAAAATGTAAAATTTCTCAAAATTGTTACGAATTTCTACAACAAAGATAATCAAGCCATACAATAAAACAACTAAAAGTTAACCAAATTACTTAATTGAGAAAACTTTGCAATTGTAAGTATTCAGCAAGGAACAAAATAGTTTTCTTGCCAATTGCTTGGGATACAACCTTTCAAAAAGGATGCTTTGACAGGTTCTATCACACGAAATAAAGCATTCACATGTTTGTGCTGTGATAAAGAAAGTAGTTGAGTTTGCTTCATTTCGTGAGCTTTATACATGAGAGTTGTAATTTTTAAGATTCCTGTCTGATATTAGAACTCACTTACATGTGTTTTTTTTTTAAACGAAGTGTTCACGTTTTACTGTACACAGATCATCAATGATGAGTGTTGTTTTTGAACAAATATTATACGAAAATTACTAACAACACATCCAATTTTAATATGTTCTGTAATTTTGTAAATAAAACTCGTAAATAATAACAAAAAGAAGGCGGTAAGTTTACATTTCCACCTTATAGCCTGGGCATTAAAAATATTAGTCACGGTTAGTCAATACACACAGGAATGTACATCCCATTGTTTTGCATCCAATAAATTAAGCTGTGGAGATTATCTATTATTTTATTATAAGTGCAAATTGGAATTACATTTTTATTCTTGTTTGCAGTTGCTTGTGCCATACGAGTATATTCTTTTTTTTCTTCGGACTCAATACTTAGACTATCTCCAAGTCGAAGACTATTTTCCTCTTATATTCAATTATTGACGCCAGCGATATTCATGCTACGCAATAGATTAAAATAACTGTAGGCACCACGCATGATCTAAGATAAATTGATAGCAAAAAGCAACAAATCCAAACTGGAAAAAAAATTTTAATCAAATTTTCTTACATCAATGAATGTCTTCAAATTCAAATCAACAAATATGGCACGCATATTCAAAGGTTTCATGGCCAACGTCATCAACAACAACAAGGATTTCTGCACTGGCACGGTATAATTGTACCAATCGCAGCAGTAAATCGAAAAACTAAGGCGTTCGTTCTGAAAATAAGTTAGATTTTTGAAAACGATTCCAAAATATAGACAATTAGATCAATTGGACACTAGACTGACGTATGTGGTGTGTAAACTTTTGTAACATCTGACCGTTCATTATTGAAATTATTATAAATAGCTTAAATTGGCATTTAAATCTTATAAAGTGAAATCAAACCTCTTCAGTGATTAATGTCGAATGCCAATGATAAAGCCACAATATTGACGACATGCACAATAAGTAGATGAACGTAAAAAAGTAATCCATTTTGCTGGGTACCTATTAAAGGAAAAATATAGTAATGGTAATGTACATACATACAATTTAAGACTTACGCCAACTGCAATCGCAAAGAAAAGGAAACACATGAGCACGGCAAAGGTTATGAAATCCGCAAAGACGGGCACGCGCAACAAAGACTCAAGTTCAGCGACGAACCTTCATCGAAATCAGCTCAAAATAATGATTATATTTTATACAATTTTTTTACTAAATTCGAACCTGCGTATTTTTAACTGCTCCTCAACAAAATGGCCGCACAATTTTAAACGCCAATAGTTTTTTTTATGTTCTGTCAACCGTTCAACATTCAACGACTTATTTAAACGTTTAATCTGATAAATAACGAATATATATTTGTAAAGAAGCACAAACCACAGATGAATTACGAGAATGTAGTGAGTCCAATACTTACGTCCATTTCTGACATGCGTTTGCATAGAATTTCCAAACGGAGTGTAACAAATTTCATGAGACAAGTGATGAATGTGTGCCACAACGGGATTGTGGTAATGCCCAAGAGCAAAGCGTAACATGGACCCACATAGCTGATGAAAAAGTTATCACAAATTGCGCCAAAGGGAAACAGTTTGAAGAGCAGTATGGGCTGTGCGCCCTCTGGCACATTGAAGACCGTTTCGGGCATGAAGAGCGTGCGGTAAAAGCAGTCAAATAAAGCAAGTAAGCCTGCAGTGCTTGAGCTTATCCAAAGAGCGTAGGTGATAATTTTCACATAACGTACTGTCCGTTCTATGAGCATTAACTCAACGTCATCCGCACTGGCGTAAAGTACTCGCATATCGGAATGAGCCAACAACACAAGACGCACAACGCCTAATGGGTTAAGGAAATATGTGACCAATTTTCTAATTTTACTTGATTTCTTTTATAATTTTTTCCTTTACGTTTTCGTTGAAAATACGCGTTCATTGTAGCCACTGAGACGGCCAGGAATTGCACGGCTGTTGCATAACTGGTGCCACTTTCACGAAAATGCTTATCGCCATAAATGATGCTCATCAGCTTGACAATAATTTTTATTTACTGCAACGTAATCAACTTCAGAGCACATTGACTCACCATTAGGGCACAACATATCCAAATCGATGCCGTGAATATTGTGCAGCGCAGCCAATGCAACCAGGCTCTGCCTTGATCGTTGCCGATTATGTAACCATAAACGCGAAAACATTTCAAATGTAAACGAAAAAGCGCATTTTCAAAGATTTGCGGTTTTATTGAATAATCTGACAACACCGACATTTTCCTTTAACGTACAACACACGAATTTAGCACGTCAAAGCGAATACACGGCTTTTTATAACACAGGACAATTAGAAAAGGTGATGAACGTTGACGCAATTAAATCGCAAACAATTTGCATTGCTGATTTGTTAATTGCACTTAATTGTAAATTTACAATTGTGGCTCCTCATTCAACACCACCGGTTCGCCATCCAACTTTCTAATGGTGGGCAAACGCTTAATGCACTCCAATCGCCAGGTAGCCTCGTCCATGCCCTCGGAGATTGGATTGCCGACGACGACCAGGTCCTGCAAAGACTCAATCTCCTGCAAGCGACTGAGCTCGGACCAGTCTTTTATAAGATTATTGCTAATATAAAGCACTTTAAGCGTTTTCAAGCCGGAAAGGCCTTTGATCTTTTCAATAAGGTTATAGCTAATCCAGAGTTCTTCCAACGTCTCGGCAACTGCTTCCTGTAGAAGATCAATTAGATCATAGACACTGCACCGAAGCATTTGCTTACCAAGCCCGATATTTGCTTTATGTAGTTACGTGACAAGGACAAAACACGCAAACATTTCATGCCATTTAAGCCAAAAATCTTCTCAATCATGTTTGTAGATAAACTTATTCGTCTGTTTGGTAAATGAAGTTGCTAGAGAGTTTAATATATACAATTCTTATCATGGGCTGGCAACTGCCATACTTACTCGCAGTTGACCAAGGTGCCCAAAGTGCTGTCCATTTTCTCAATTGGCGGCCATTGAAACTGCAAATCGATTGCCTTTGCCGTCGCCGAGCTTTGTTGTTCACGCTCCTCCCAACGTTTGAGCGCCTCTTTTATTGTTGTCGCTTTGGACATGGCCTAAAACACAGAAAATCTTTATCCTTTACTTTTCCTAAATGATATGTGTGAGCAGCAGTTTATTATGATTTCTAAATAATAAACTATAAACACCGTTGCCAAGCGCAACTCAGAAACTAACTGAACTGAAAGCAATAAACAACTTTGCTTCTTATTTGAAGATACTTTGTTTTTTTTTATTACAATTATTTTTATTACAATTTAAACTACCATTTTTATACAATGTTTTCAATGGCACTTAACAAAATTTTGCTTATGTGCTACTTAAACGGTCCTTAGTAATATCATTACTGATATAATGTATGCATGAGTATTATTTTAAGCTTATCCTTTTGTGTACAACACACGGCTCAGTGTATGCAAAATCAAAAAAATTTGCATACATAAACGCAAATTAATTAAAAATCGATAATACGCAGCGAATGCAAATTAAGGAGAACCTTCATTAACCATTAAAAGAAACCGCAACAATTTTCATGCAACGTTATTTGTATTAAAATCATTAATGGCTTTCCCAACCCATTCTCAATTATTTTTAAGCATATAAAAGCAATAACCGCTTAACAAGAAGTCAATAGTATATTAACTGCGCACGGAGGTACCTTGGTTTTAAAATGAGAAAGTTTCGGCTCAAGACAAAGCGTGAAAGGTTGGACTACAGCGAATTTGTACAGTTGCCTTTAAGACTTCTTCGCTACATTGGCATCGATTTCAAGTATGAAACAGTAGCAATCAAAAAACTTCAGTGCTACTTATGTCTAGCGAACATAGTCTTCATGCTGACACGACAATTGAGCAACGTCCTTGCAAATCGGCAGGAGCTACTGAGCATAGGAAGCACTAGTAATGTAAATTATTTGCTGGCCAGTCTGGGTAAAGTGTGCAGTACACTGTACTATCAACGTCAGTTGCTGGAAAGTATGACAGACTTCAGAAAATTCTACCCAAAAAAGGTGGTCATCCGACACTACAATTTAGCGTGCCATCTACGCTTTTACAAATATATTGAACGCTTTTTGTACATAACATTACACGTCGACATCGCCATAGCCACCATTCAGGCACTCTTAGGAGCTGAGTATGAATGGCATCCCACGACAATGTTAATTAGCTATCCGTGGCCGTTGGAAGCACCACGACCGGCAGCTATCATCTACTACGTGTTAATGACGGCCAGTAACTACACATCAGCGCTTATTATACTAAGCTGTGATTTGTTCTTGTTTGGTTTCATTATGCAGCTACGCTTGCAAATCGAACTGCTGGCACTGAACATCAGCGAATTAGAACCGACGTTTGAAAACAGCCTATTGACATTAAATTCGTTAGCCGTGCGTCATGCACACTTCAAAATGTACATTGCGATATGAAATAATGAAGAGTTTAACTGATACCTTTTTTCATCATTGCAGACTCAAACGTGATATTACTCATATATTTACACCGTCTTTGCTCTTCAGCCTTTTCTCCACATCGTTTATGATTTACTCTGCGATATTTCAGCTGCTGAACATTGCATCGCCGCTTTGGATGCTAAAAACGTTTATATTGCTTGTCTATGAATTGAAGCAGATTATTATTACATGTATTATTGGCCAAATGCTCATCACTTCTGTAAGTTGAAATTACCCTCTAATGAGTTTTTGCATTAATACGAATACTTTTTTTAGAGTGAACATTTACAGAATGCGCTTTACACGCAAAACTGGATCGAAGGCTCAACCAATTATCGCAAGCAAGTGCTATTAATGTTGACGCATGCTCAGCGACCGTTGGTACTTAGAGTGGCCGGCTTTGCGGATCTCTCATTAAACACAATTGTGAGTGTGGTGGCCATGGTATTTAAATTGTTCGTCTTACTAAAGTCAACATAAATTATAATAATGAAATTCAGTGCAACAATTATAAATTTACAACTTCATTTATTCTCTCGCACTTTATAAAATATCTTGTATTAAAATAAACTTCACATAGCACACTTCTACTTGCCCGCCCTTATAAATCCCACCAAAAAATGTGCATACGAAATGCGATTATCGTCGATCGGTCTTGCCGTTGCCGCGTTTGCCGGAATACAAATGTTTTGGCATTTTTGTGCCAATGAAGCGATCTGCCTCGCCCTTGCGAGTCGTTTTCGTAACCTTCTTTGCAATATCGTGTTTCGCCATCATGAACAATTTCTTCTTCATGGCTATGTTCTTGACGCCCATTGAGTCGCGCGCTGGCTTGCGTTTCAGTGCTTGACCTGTGCTTCTGACAACTGCCGAAGATTCCTTGTCGAGCAATGGTTTCTTGAGCTCCATCTTTCCGCCAACGGCAACAACGCCGCGACGCAGATCGACAACAGATTTTGTGAAATTTGCATTGCTGGTTCCGCTCATGTCTACACCTAAATTCTCCATGGTCTGAACGAGCTTATTGACTGAACGATCACGCACCTTTGGTTGCTTGTTGCGTGGTATGATTGGCTTGTTTTTCCTGGATGATAATCGTTTTTCATCACGCAACATAAAGCGTTTGTCGCGTATTTGTTTGGCCATTGCACGGATCTCCTTCAGAGTTTCATCCATGGTCATATCGGGCAAAGCATAAATGCCACCATCCTCACGAATACCTTCTTCACGTTCAAGTTCTTCCAACTTGTTGAAAATATCCGGATCGATGTAATCGGCAATGTTGTGACCCTCCCAGAATTCGGGTATCACATCGTAGCGCTCTTCCTCTGCTATTTCGCTGTAATTCTTCTTGAGGTCCAGCGTGTAATCATCGCCCATCTCCTCTTCGATCTCCTTCTCCAGCTTACGTTTGCGTTCAGCCTTCGCTGCATTCTTTTCGAGACGTGCCAGCGCTTGTGGTGGTATGCACGGTGCACGTGTCACTTCATCGCGTGGCTCTGGCATAGCGACATGCAGTCGGTTAAGTATGTTGTCAACCTTTTTGGTGCGCATCTTCTGATCGACACGGTATGTGAGCAGGCGTTCACAGGCTTCAATTTTTACTTCCATAACTCCAGACTCCTGTACCGTGGACATAAACATGACAGGCACTTGTTTGTCCTCTTGCAATTTTTCAATGATAGCACGTCGCTCTTCGTTCAAATCATCCAAAGTAATTATATCAATCTTGTTTATCGCCACAATCAGTGGTTTGTTCGTGAACAGTGGTTTGATGCTTTCGAACAATTTGACTTGTTCCTCCAAAGAGTGTCCACACTGTTCTGAAATGTCCATGAAGTACAAAACACAAGAACGTAAATGTGCCAAAGCTGTGATGGCTTGCATTTCGATGACATTGCGTTCTTCGAGTGGATGATCGAGAATACCAGGAGTGTCAATCACCTGCCATCTTAAATATTTGTAATCAGTGTGTCCCACATAGAGCGACTTTGTAGTGAAAGCATAGGGCTGTACTTCTACGTCCGCACGTGTGATTTTGTTAATAAACGATGATTTGCCAACATTAGGAAAACCGCAGATGATAATTGTGCGTGAGTAGGGATCAATAGTGGGCAAACGCGATAAATGCTGACGAACCTGCTCGAGGTAAGTCAAGTTGGAAGCTTGACGCTTCAATATAGTAGCCATGCGACCGAGCGCAGCTTTTTTCAGTTGCTTACAGCGGTACAGGGAATCACCATACTTCAGCAAGCGCACATAGTCCTTTGCGACACTAAAAATGTTTAAATTGTTAGAAATTACTATCTTCAAGGTAATTACTTAAACTAACTTGTCAACCAAGTGCCTGGCAGTATTCAACTGGCCCAGCGCCAACTTGTAATGATCCTTGTCGTAGAGAACGTTCATCAAATCCGCATAGAAGGGATGCACATCGTCCAACTTGGGAAAGTCCTGTATGATCTGCGAGAGACGGTCGTGGAAGTTCTGCTGCGTGTACTTCACCTTGCGCGTGTAAAAGGCACGGATGCGGGAAATCTTGTAGCCCTTGTGCACCACTGTCGGAGTCTTACGCTGCGTCTTCGACAGCATAATATCGATGAAGTCCTACATAAGATAAGATAAGCAAGACCATTAGTACTGCGCATTTCGCAATGTTTGTAAACACCACGTGTGAGGTTAGGTCCGGCGCTCCACGGGCAACAATACAAACAAAGTAAACAAAATAAACAACAACCCACCTTTGCTGGCGGAACCACCATGATTTTCTTGAAGTTGTACAAGCTCATCTTGTACAATTGTTGTTATTTTCCGCGACAAAACCAAAAAATAAATGAGGAACACAACCACGCGGAGCAGCAGCTGGTCCAGAAAAGAGTGGAAAATGGGCAAGCGGGCAGTCGATGTTGACAACATTCAGTACTTCTGCTGGTAACAGAGGCGAGAAAGAGAGGCGACGAGTAGAGCGAGCAAGAAGTATAGAAAATATTTCAACAGTGACGCACTGGCGTCGTTTTTGACGCGTTTCGACACATGTTGAAAGTTGCCGCACTGTAAGCCAACATGTTAGTAACATGCAACTCCACTCGCTTAGTGTTTTTTTTATGTACTGACGGCGACATTTAACATCTGAAACCATGTTAAGCCACAAAATAAAAACCCAGCAGTTGTTGTAATTCAAAAATACAATTGAATTTTCACGCTGTGCCAGAAGGTTCCAAAAGAAAAAAAAACTTAACGTCGAATAGTAAGCGCAAAAGTGTCAATAATGTCAAAAAAGTGCCACACTTTTTGAGGAAACAGAAAACAGCCAATGCTTTTCAATGATGGCTGCGAACATGTGGCCTGAGCATATACGAAGACATACGCTAATCCAGCACCAGCGGTTTCAACACAGAAGAAAAAAATAGTAGTTCCAGGGAGCTATTTGGAATAAACGGCGTTTGGATTCATATGTTAAGCTCGCAGCTACAGAACTTTTCGTCAGTTCACCATAATTTACAGCATTGTGACGTTTCACATCATTAATCTATCTGCACTTATGACTTTATTTGAACTTTTTGCCAACGGGACCGTACCCGTACCGTATTTTGTCCCTTTTTTAACCCCTTCCCCAACCATTAATACTTTTGTTTAAAAAAAGATACCAACAATCTGCGCTTATACTTTTTCGATATCTTTTTGCATTCAGAAGTTACAGTCATTTAAATTACAAAGCTAAGCGAAATGTTTACAATCTCGTGCTGAGTTCACTCCAATATCAACGGCATTAGCATTCGGGGCAGGAGTAAAGATCTCACAAATAAACGGCAGTTTTCTGGAGCAGTCCACCGTACGCCATGTGCCCAACAGAGTAAGCACAACGCAGCTTTCATTTGCTAATTTTCCACTTAAAAAAAAATTATATGTTCAAGTACAAAACCAACTACAATGAACGTACCGCAACAAAGGATTGGCAACGTCCCAACCGCGATAGAAAAAACACATCAGACTCTCATTGGCTGTCGTACGGAATTGATTGCTCCGGAACCGATTAAAGTGCAGACCCACCAAAGCCATATAAATGGACGGTTTCGATTCCTCCAAGAATCTTCTTAAGGCATTTGTGCGATTTTCGGAAGCCACGTGTGCCAAAGCGCCGGAAAACCGACTGGAATTTGAACAGAAATTTGATGCATTTAAATATGTCATTGGCGACAGATTCAGAGTGAAAAGACCAACGCCTGGCAAGCAACTATAATTGGTGTAAGCTGTAAAAGATCTGATACCGATAAGATTAAAGACCAAATCTCCTTTACTTGCACTGCACACCTATTGGCCGACCATAAAGACTGTAGTAATCGAAACGACTGTCATTGACCATGCCACTAAAGCGCACGGTCTCCGGACACTCGAGCACATGGCAATTGAAGAACTCCGCCGGCTGCTCGAAAACGCTCTCTCTGTTGCGTTTGTCAGTAACTTGTATATATATGCCTGAAGCAGACGAAAAAATGATTGTTGCACATCAGAGAGATAACTCACAACACTCACTTATGTTCAAATCATGTGCATAGCTGTTGTTGCGCTGCTGCCGCGCCAACGGTTTGAAGTTCAATGCCAGGCCGTGTATGCTCTTGGCCAATGCGATGCACTCCGACAACGTTTGCGTATTCTCCAAAGCCAAGAACTGTTGCTCTGAGCGCTGACACTCGCGCACAAGTTGAAATTGCAGGCGAGCCTCGTGCTGCGGATCGCAGTGCCACATTTGCGCACGGCAACCGGCCAGTGACAACAACAACTGAGTGAACACAACAATGATAACAACTGCCAGCGACATTTTGCTAACTAACTTCGATTTGTGTGCCGTTTTTATAGTTACTCAGTGAAAAGAATGCACAAGCTGTCATATTTTATTGTTTTAATTTATGTTTATTGTTCATTTATCAAATACATTTGTAGGCTATATGTCATTTCACAAAGTCATATGTAATTGTCAATTGTCTTGCAACTTAACGAGCACCCCGCGCTGCTGCTTTCTGCTTCTGAGTCGAGTTGAGTCATTCAGTGAATTTTATTCTTGTAAATTTACTTAATTTTAGTTATGTTTTTATTTTATTTAATATACTCATGGTTTGCATTGCTCCAGAAAAGCATTCGCAAAATGCTCGAATGAAGCAATGCAAATTTTTAAAATTAAGTTTATTTTATGTGTTTTTTAAATTGCTTTGACTTTTCATATTTAATTGATTACATTTTTTTTACTTGCGGACGGCTGTGAAAAGGCTTCTCAATACTAAACTATTGCACGCTTAAATGCTAAAGAATCTTTTAGTTAAAATTGACAGTTTAGTTAAATACAATAATGACAAGACACAAGGACAAAATACTTAGTTAAGTAATGATAAAAATAATATTTATGTAGAATATATAAAAAAGTGCCTCTGCACATAAAATTTCAGTTGTCTTTTAAACAAATAAATTAGTAAAACATATTACAAAAACAAAAATTAAAACAAAAAAAGAAAAGATATCACCTGAGCGTCGGCTGCATTCGTTGTTAGGATATTAGAGTTTAAGACATGTACGAATTAAGCTTAATTAAAAACAAAAAGAAGAAAAGTTTCCATCACCGAATTCGGACTTTGAACAAAGATCTCATCTCTTAACAAAGTTTGCGATCTTTGCGATATTAGAGGGCAAAATGGCTTATTGCCCAATAATATCTTTTAGCAAAGCATTCGTGTGTTTTTAGTTTTTTTTTTTTTTTTTGTATGTGCTGTTAAACTTAAATTAATGATAAATTAGGCGTAAATTAATTAATTATATGCTTGATTAAGGACAGGCCACAACAAAGTTTTGCGGCGACTTTGCTACTTTGTGCCTTTTCTGAGCTAAAATCTATGAAAGACAACTTTTTGACTACTGCAGAACGTGTGGCGGTACTAAAATAAGATTCTTTTTCCTTTTTAATTTTCACTGATTACTAACCGAAATTATTTAAAACACTTTGAGTGTTCATTTGATTGTTTTTTTTTTTTTTTGTTTTTTACGAAATTTTGGAATTTTCAAATGTTTTTATGTATTTTTAACAGTTGCGACACGCTTAACTGCTGTGCGAGAAGGCGGTGTTTGTGTAGGGGCCACTGTAAATCGAACTGCCCGAATTGGACACAGTCTTTGTGCTGCGGCGAGCCATAATGCAAAGCACGGCTGCGACGACAGCCAGCATGAGAATGAGACCGGCAACGGCGATGGCAATGGCAAAGGTGCGCTGTGAAACGCAAAGCGCATCTTCGAGTGTCTGTGGCGAAAAATATAATCGAATGTAGCTGAGTTAAAAATGTAGCGCAAATGTGTTACCTTCTCTTTGAAGACCGAATCGTCATCGGTGTCATTCTCATTTTCATTCTCGTTTACATACAGACCCGAAAAGACTTCAATTGTCGCCGGCTGACCATCTTCATCCTTAATATCAGCAACTGTCTGACGTTTGCCGCGTTTGCCACTGCAGACAGGCGCCTGGAAATTTGCAAATCGTTTCAATTAATGAACTGAATTAACAGAACACAATTTTCTATATACCTGCTGACATTCGGGATCCTGCAGTGCGCACAAGCGCACGTTACACTGATAGTAGACGGACGTGGTGTAGGGGAACTTATGTGCTGGGAATGTCACGTTGGCCGCCAAACGGTCGTCGGTGTAGATAAATTGATCCATTATTTCATTATCCATTGGACATCTGCCAAAAAAACAATCATATTTTGTTATAAATAAATCAATGCAATACACAAGTGCCGCGTACTCACCCATCCTCGCCCACCAGTCGTTGCTCACCCCAGCCCAAGCCGTCACGCACGATGCAATCGGTCACATGCAGACCGTACACTTGCTGCTTATCAATGCTGATGACAATCGTCAATGGATCGCCGATCTTGACATCGTCGGCAATCTTCTGTTCATCATTGTAGATCTTCATATGGCAACCGGGCATAGGAATTTCATTGGCAGCAGCATCGACTTCTTGCTCCGCCTGCTGCTGATCCTCATCGAAGACATCCTCTTCATCGAGTGCATCATCGACATTCTCAGTCGTACGATATTTATCCAATGAGCGGCCATAATCGCGTCTATCGCCGCCCTGCTCCGCTTCCGCGCTTCGGAATGCTTGCGGTTTCTGTGCTAATTTGCCAGCAGCCAACTGAGCGTGTGCTTTGCGCAGTTTGCGCTTCGGGTTGACCGCTGCGTCGCGACTTTTGTACGCGCAACGTACATGATAACCGCGACCCAGATCGGTGATGAGCTTCAAATGTGGTTGCAGTACGATCGTATTGAAAAACTCAATGCCGCCATCATCCTGTTGTTACATTGTATGTGAGGAGGGGAACAAAGCGTTAGAGTTTGTCGGGTATTAATTAAAACAATTTGCCGCTTGAAATTGGTCAAAGTTTGGCTTCGTTGCATAATTTATATGCTGTTGTACTTTTTAATAAAAAAAATTACATGCAAAAACTTCAAACAGAAAGCCGACAGCAAAAAAACCTCAAACAAAAGACTTAGGCAACAAACTCGAAAAAATATGTATTGACTCCCTTCTTTTTTTGCGGTTTTCTGTTTTTTTTTTTTTTTTGTTTTTTTCTTTTCTTTTCTTAGACTCAACCGAGAAACGTCACAAAAGATTAAAAGCGACTTAATGCTAATGAAAAATGAAATGTAACAAGAACAGCAAATGAAAATCAAAATTGAGCATAGAATAACGTAGAACAGCAAACAAGTTGAGTTGTGTCGAGCATTGAGGCAAGAAGCAAAACCAAATGAGAAGGTAATCATTATGCATTGCACGCCTCGCTGCACCTGTAAATTAATGCGGCGTAGTACGGTGTAGTACCATGTGAGAAATCTTGACGGCTGTTGGCTGTTGAATGTACTTAAGCACTTCCTGGTCGCAACACTCGAGCCAGAATATCATAAAGCTTTTTTCTTTGGATTTGTATTGCTTTTTGAGCAACAGCTGCGCCGCTTCTTTTTTCGACATATGTGCGACGTTGTGTGACTTTTCAGCTTAATTTAACTTGAATTCTTTTTAAGATTTTCAATTTTTTTTGTATAATTTTTGGCAAACGAAAAATGTGTAGAAAAATTCTAGACAAATTAACAATGTTTCTATAATGAACACGGACACAGTTGAAGAGCCACACGGACACAGACGCACACAAACGAAGTGATGATGTAATTGGAATTTCCGTTGCATTCGTTGATTGCCGCTTTTTGTCTTCTGTTTAAACTAATGAATAATTCATTAGAGAAGATTTAGTAAAAATAACACTGAAAGCGTAACATCAACAAGAACAAATTCCACACTACGTATATGCCTTCGCAACTTAATATCTCTCAATACATTGTCTTATCTACGTGTGTGTATCATTGATTTTATTTGTAAAAAAAAAAACTAAATACAGAAATTGATTGCTTTTTCTTTACACCATACATTCTCATTGGTCGTTGTCAGTTTTCTCTTGTCATGTTGTATGAATGCTAAAAGTAAAGTTCTTGCCTCGTATCTTATTTCTACCTATACGTGTAACGGTACGTATTGGCGCTTGTGCTAATTTTGTGCCAATGCCAGTTTTATTACGTTTTTTTTTTTTTCTTTTCTTTTCATTTCGCTGAAAGGCCTCAACTTGTATCTACTCAAAGCAACGCAGCGCAACTCAACGCAAACCTAACATTATATTGAGCACAGTTTTGAGACTCACTTGCGTGTACGGTTCGCATTAAAAGAAAGCCCAAAATGCCCGCGGAAGTTTATAATTGGGTTTCCTGCAATGTGGTTAGAACGTACATATGTATATAGTCAAGCGCGGAAGTAAGTGCTCATTAAGTGTTAACCTTGTTGTTGCTTTAGTGCTGCTTTGTTCATTAATTAGTCTTAGAACAAGCAAAGAAATTATCTATTGTCTTCAAGCCGCTACGCCATTTCGTATTCGAGAATGGCTTTGTTTAAATCGTGAGTGAGAACAATAAAACAAAACTCAAACTCTGTTGACAGTTAGTTAGGCAGTGAGTCTGTGTGTATCTTTCTTTGTTGGTTGGTTTATTTATTCGTTCTTTTTTTCCCAGTCAGTAAGCGCATTTTATTACTTTTTATGTTGCTCTTTGGACACATCTTCTGCTTGAGCTTTTGTCATCAGACAAAAGCCAATAAAGTTGCTTCTAATAAAATGACATTTAAGATTTCAAGCAGCATAACTGTAAAATTCTTATTATGTCATTATGACAATTCTATAAAACACAAAATGAGCCACAACAACAGCAACAACAACAACAGCAGCAAATTCTATGCATCGTTGAAAATATAAAAATATATATACATACATACACCGCGGCATCTAATAAAGAGAATGCTAATTTATAAATTTATACGTTAATAGCGCTGTGAGAAGAAATTAATACCGTTATCATAATTAAAACCGTCAGCAATGACTTTTTAAACATGATAAGATTCTATAGCGATGACAAAACATAAAACAGATGCATTCGTTAGTTGCGTAGGTGGCTGACCTTCAAGAGCAAAGTGTACAATTTTGGTATTTTCACGGTCGGTCGTTAAGTCAGTGATCTGCTTTACGGCTGAACGAACACACACAGACCAACACACACACAGACACATATATATGTTCATACATGGCGATCATTAACGCCTCGAAGTTTTCGGTTCGTTTTCAATATTTTGACATTTTTTTCTTTTTTTCGGAGCGTTTCAACATTTTATCAGCGTACATTTTTTTTCGATTTTTTCTCATGTGCCTGTGTTTCTTCTTTCGGCACTTTTTGTTAGTCATGAAAAGCAGAACAAATTTGTTGCTTTTTTTTTCTTTATTGTTATTATTTTTTTATTTCTTTTATTTTTATTATTTTTATTATAAAAGCGAGCTTACTGTTTTCAAGTGACCTCAGCGCGCGCGTTGTAAATGTGCTTTTGTATGCTTAAACATGCTGAGCATGCGTGCGTCAGAATGTCAGCCGTGCGGCTTATACACGCTTCGTATGCAAAGTACTAAACAACGAAAGACTTAAGCAACGAACTTGCGTGTTTGAAAAAAGTTACTATGAAACATTTAAACGTATTTGTTTATTTTTTAAGTTTTTCCCTTTTTTTCTATAATACACAAAAGCCGAAAGAATAAAACACAATGCATACGTGTGTTGACTTTGACCTCTGCTGACAATGAATTCGAATTCGATGCCATCTGTAAGCGTGTTTTTCAACTTGAACCTTTCGGTCATACTTTTCTATATACAATATTAAGTTTAATGCTGCGCATCATCTTCGCAGCAATTAAACTATAATTAAGACGCTTGTTTTTCTTTGCTGCTGCTTCTTCCTCTGCTCTTTACGGCGAATTATTTTGCGCGCTCGTGAACTATGGCAACAACAAAAACCGACACGCAAACCTCGGTTTTTTTTTCTTAAACTGTTTTTATTTATAATATTTTTTTTCTGTAAGTTTTTTGATATTTATTATTAACTTAATTATGTACGACATGCTTGTCATGCTGTGCCTGGCCTAAGGCCAAGTTAGCGGCCGACCGATCGAACGACCGATTGATTAGCGTTTTCTTATATTTTATATAAAATCTTTTCATTAAAACCGAAAATTTCCATTAAAAAAAAAATAAATAAAAACTTCAATTAAAAAATATGCTGATGACTCAAACACGCAATCACTTTACATTCGCGCCCTCTAATTGCATGTTCATGATTATGTAAAATTGCGAAAATGGAAATTACTAATCATTTATTTATTGTTGCTTGTGGTTTTTTTTATGTTGTTGCAAATAAAAATGCTGAGCTCATCACTTGGCTCGTTAAAAGTATGAAATGCCTGAAGGATTTTTATTTATTTTTTTTTTCCTAACGAGCAAGTTGACGGGTTTACAACTTGTTATGCAATCATGAGTTGCAGCTGTAGTTGCAATTGTTGTTGTTGTTGTTATTATTGCTGCTGCTTTATGTACATCGGAGCTAAGGTCAACCTTAGGCACACGGCGGCGGCATGCTCATACATGCATACAAATAAAAATTCTCTTTATTAACTTTTAATGCTTTGACTTTCCTTGACTTGTTTATAGATGTGACGGGTTGTTTGTACATCAAATAATGTTTAATGGCGTTGCCTTCACTTCCTTTTTGGTGTGTCGACGTCGAAACATGTTCATGGGACGCGCTAATGAATTTTATTTACTCACGTTGATTTTTTACATGTTTTTTTTTTATGTTTATGTGCTTGTGTGTGTGTGTGTTTTTTTAAGTAAATACTTTTTGATTTGTTTGATTTGTTTTCTTGTTGATTTTTCACTTCAAAATTGAATGGAAATGTTAAGTTCTTTAGCAAATTAACCATGAAGGTTGAGCACACAACACAAGACTTAAGTAACGAACTTGTTGGCAGCAAAGCAAACTTTTTTGCATTTAGTAATAATTTTAGGAGGCGTGGCACATAACTTTATAACAACTCATTTGGCCAAATGACATAATAAAAATTTATATTTGCAAGGCAAAAAAACTAAATGTGTCAGCAAGTAATGACAACAACAACAACAACAGCGACTGCGAGAAAAGTTGCAATGCCATGCTTAATGATTACAAAACTGTACGATTGCCACATGCGATGCAGAAGCAAAATGCTGTCGATTGCCATAACGAACAAGAAATATTGCCATGCCAAACCAGACGCCACACAGCCAACCAACCAACCAACCGGCCGCCCGCAATGTGCAATATCTTGTATCTAAGCGAAATTGTTGCATGAATCTAATGGGCGATAATTGAAATTTCAAAACACAATACAGACATGAGATAAATTGTGAAAATGGAGCATAGAAAAGCGTTAATTTGATTTTGGTCTTGTTGGCTTTAAATGCACGGCAGCTTTTAAGTCAAGTCAATGAGTGTCTAAAAAGTGCAAATGAATTTCAAATGTCTGTACAAAAAAAAAAAATCTAACTGAAGGCAAAAGTTAATGGGCATTGTTGTTGTTGCTTTTAAACGTTTAATTTGTGTCACAGTTAATTAATTTCGTCTCATAAAATAAAACAAAACGTAAAAACAAAATACAATCAAACGTTTGCCAGCCGTGTTTTTAATGAGATGAGCTGAGCGCTTCTTCAACGGCGCAACAGTTCTCATTGCGCCTGAAAGAGCAAGCTTAGCTTTATGGCTTTTGCCTTGTAACCAATAATTTGCGAGCCAGTCAGTCTGTCAGTCATACTGTAAGTCAGTCAGTCAGTTAGTCAGTCGCTTCGATTGTGACTTGTTTAGTCAATAAATGTGATGCTACTTTGCCTTTTTCAGCAAATTATACATAAATATTTTTCGGTGCAATTTGCTTTTAGTCATTTTGCCTTTTGCTTTTCTGCTTTAACTTTGTTGTTTTGCATATGAAAATGGCAGCACAAGTAAAACATGTTTGTGGGCGTTTGACGGCTGACCAGCTTGATTTAGACAAAGTGTCAAAATCGCACAATAATTCTAAAAATATTATGAAAAAAAAAGAAAAAGTATTTTCAAGTTGGCAACACTTACGGTCTCCTTGGGCATTGTATTGCAACTACGTAGCGGCAATTTGTAGCGCAACGGACCCTCGTGATCTCTAGAAGAAGTGGTGGAAAAGAGTTATGAATCAGTCAGCGAGATTATCAACAACAAACCACATGTAATAGAACAAAGTGTGCGTGGGTGTGTTTGGCAATAACAAATAATGAGTTATTAACAATAGATCATTAATGACAGCACCATGACTCACCTGTATTCGCTAAGGCATGTCGAATTCTTTGATAAACCTTTCGGATAAATCATGCCACTAAATAGGCCAGTCTCATGATTTGGTGGCGCATCTTTGATTGTAATCAGCATTGAGCCCGACAGACATTTAACGCGCACGCTCGGCTCAATTGTCGATTTCGTTGATGCCGAGGCCGCTGACGACTCATCTAAGTCGACTGGTGCTTGTGCATCTTCTGGAAGTAAAGAATAGATAGTTTATTTCTAAGCAGTTCTGTTTTGTTTTGTTTTACATGAGACTACTTTTCAAAAGAAATACAAATTTGTGGCCAACCAATAAAACACAAATTTTCTGCACTGCAATTGCAATTTGGCTTGTTTTTTTTCTTGGCTTAAAACGCCTTTGGCGCATAGAGTTCAAAGTGGTCTTGGCAAGACTTTTAACCGTTTTTGACAATGCAAAATAACAGTAGTAAAAAAAGTAACCTCAAGCACCGTTAGCATAAATCATGCGCAAAAAAAAGTACCACCAATAAAAAAAATTGTCTGCAAGCAAGAAATATTGTATAATAAAAACAAGAAGAAGAAGCGAAGATGCAGCAGCAGCAGTAAAACTTGAGCAGCACACTGAGAAAACAAACGACACGAAATCATGACAAAACAAAAAAGAAAAAAAAAAGGAAAGGAAAGAAAAAAAGCACAAACGGTTTATAAGGCATGCCTCTGAGCGATGTAGACAAAAGACGCCCATGGGAGCGTTTGGCTTGAATCAAGGTGCAGCAACAACAACAACAACAGCAGCAGCAGCAGCAATCGCGACATGCGGAAGCATAACAACATGCAACTGCGATGACAACGCCAACAACAACAACACAAAGAAGGCGAAAAAGCAGTGGAAGAATAAAGAGCGAAGACGCTTCGTTAATGACATTGAAAAATCATTGAGATGCGAGGAAAGCGTATAAGCAACAAGCTGAGAACAGCAGCAACGACACCGTCAACGATGACAATGGCGTTGGCGACAAGCGGCAACAGAAGCAACAACAACAACACGAAATTCATGCGGGCCATGCCAGTTCCTTGAACTTCTGCAGTGGCATAACAATAAGAATGGCGGCATCACCAGTTTGTTTTTCGGCTAAGCCACTCAACCCAAAAAAATAAAAACATTCAAGTTTATCTAAACATGCTAATTTCATTTGCATTCATTGCGAGTGCCAAAGGAGTCGCAACAGCGTCAAAATAATTGCCGATAAGATTTTCCATAAATTCTTGTCTTAAATTGGCTTATCACTTTTAATTAATGCTTTCAATGTTCTGATACATTTTACTCTAAGAATATATTTATTAAAGACTTGCATGAATACATTCAGTTGAAGCTCTGAAATTTTATGTACTTTACTATCACAGAGCAGTGCACTCATACAAACCAACGAGAAAAAGTACATATTATGAGCACACACTCTCAGTGAATGCCATTCGAAATTGTGTACAACAAATAAATGAGTACAATGTAGTGTACTGAATGTAGAGACATCTGGTGTGGCAGCATAATAGTTTGCCAAAGTAAGGAAGAGTAAGACAGTGAGTCTAGGATAATAACAATCAATTCTATGTCCTACATTACTCGCAGGCTCCCGAATTTGTTATCTCCTTCAAACGTTTTCATTCACTGTACTGTGAGTAAACTGTAGACCAAAACATTGTACTAAAATTTGCTGCACAATGGCTGTATGAATAATGTGCATTACTTGCCAATACAGCCACAAATATAATTTCCATTCACATTCACTCAATAAACACTCGTTTTAAAAGTGAATAATTCATAAGCCGTTTTGAATGTATTCATACATGTAATATGTATATAACTGCTCTAAATTATTTTATATTGAAAGAGTAATACATGTTTCGCAAACTACGATAGAATCATAGATATGTTCTAAGCATCGCTCATTTATAGATGAAGCTTATATATATCTTGGTCTCTTGAGTATTATTGTGTCTTATTGACTATAACCAGAAAACAAGTTATGCACGAATACATTTGCAAAAGCATCGGACAGCCAATTTGTGCTCGTGGCAACATGTTCTTCTTTCACTACCATTGCAGTTTAGGGCAGTTTATTGCCCCGCCACAACTAACTTGAGCTGCTTTCTTGTGCCAACTAACAATTTTCCTGTTTATCTGAACGCTGTCAGCCTGTCAGCAAACATTTGTACTGCATGCTAACAGTTTCCTGCACCGAAATCTTGTTTGCTCTGCCTAATTAGGCACAAAAGTGTTCTGGTTGAGATGACGAAGCTGCGCCGATGCCGGACTTGTTGCAATAAAATCAATGTGCAACTGCGCAGTTAAGGCGTCACTTGGGTTAGTTGATTGCCAGCAGCAACAACAACAATAACAACAACAACCACATTTAATTGTAATTATGTGCAGCTGGAAAAGAAGAAGAAGGAGCAGTAGTAAAAGAAGTTCTTAGCAGCATTTAAGAGCGTTGAAGTGTGCGCAAATCTATGCTTGACATAAGTTTTAAGTGCACGTACTGAAGCACCGTTTTTGGGTTCAATGCACCGCGCCTTTTTTGCAGCACACCACACACACACACACACACACACACACACACACACACACACACACACACACACACACACACACACACACACACACACACACACACACACACACACACACATACATGCATAGCAACACGCTTGCCATGCAGTCAGAACTTGCAGTCGTTGGTCTCGTAGGTACGCGTACTTTCACAGCACAAACAGAGCCAAGATACTTGCACTCGCACTAACTTGGCTCTTCTAATGGCCGGCAGCGTTGCGCTTGTAAAAATCGTTCCATGCAAGACAGTGAAATTGCATGCAACTAATACACCAAGCCGGTTTTTTATGGCTCAGGCCCAAATGCGAACGGGAAGTTCAAGCCATGAAGAAGCGGGAAGAGAACCCTTTGCTGTGCGCTCAATAATGGTCGACTAGGTAAAGCAGGCCTTGCCTTATATGAGTTAGATATTTGTTTTATTTTCCGCTTTGTCGCAAATACAAAATTATCGTAAAAACAGTTTTTAAGCCAAATTTGTTGTGAAAACGCTTTTAGTTCTTTTATATTTTAAAGTTTTACGCAAACAAAATGACGGAATTCATAGCAAATGATATTTTAGAACATGTTAGTGCAAGTGAAACATCCAAAAAAAAACACACAACTATACATAATTTATATGCTTACAGATTGATAAGGCAGTTAAGAACTTCAAGGAGCTTTCAGCATGGAACGCGCTGGACTTGAAGCCGTCTTTGTAAGCAAAGCGCTGAAATTGTTGCCAGAATATTTTACACATGCTTTGCACTTTTAGCCTACAGTCTGAGGACTTGCAATTGGACTTGAAAGAAGCGCAGAAGCCGGCGATCGGGAAACGCAGCATTTATGAACTCAAGCCCAGTACACAGAAATGGCCATTGGACGTGCAACCAACAAAGAAATCGATATTGCCGCTGATGAATGCGATCATACAAAACAACAAGCGGACCACGTTGCGTGTGACAGTCGGCAGCTTCAAGTTCCGTTGTCACATGAACGTCTGGCAGATCCACTCGAAGTACTTCGCCGAACGCCATGAGCGGCGCTCAATACACTTGCCCGAGCAGCAAGTCAAGCCGGCGGCGTTCTACAACATCTACTATTGGCTGCTGTCCGAGACGTTGCCGATCGGTCGCACCGGCATTGCTGATTTATTCAATGCAGCGCGTTTCCTCGGCATGCCGGCGTTGATCGCGCAGTGCTGGACGAGCTTCGACAGTAGCACACTATTCGCCGAGCATGCCGCATTTAAATTGTACCTTGAGGCGACGAAATACAGCTTGAAAATGCTGCAACAGTTGATGTTGTCGCGCATCAGCAAATTCTTTCTAACGCTTGTCGCATCACAGGACTTTCTCGACATGAGCGGCGAGCGTGTTATCGAACTGCTGCGCATGAACAATCTGGGCGTGAATAGCGAAATGGAGGTATGCGCACATACATATATAAGATGCAATACTTGTTGTAACCTTGGCAAACCACTCACTCACTTCTGCAGATCTTGATGAGTTGCGTGCATTGGTTGCAACACGATTGGTCAGCACGTTCACCATACCTGCTGCGTCTGCTCGACTGTGTACGCTTCAATCTGTTGCCACCGCTGTTTTTGCGCTTTCTACAAACGCCGGCACGCACACAAATATTGAATGTCATAACCACGAGCGATGAGATCAGAGAGAAGGTGAACGAGGCTTTTTTGTAAGTATTACCGCATGTGTTTGTAATCGAGGTCTGCATGAAAACATTCACTTGAAACTGCGCTGTACTGTACAGCACTAATCAAATTTAATTAATTAAAGTCTTCTACCATTGTATGGTGCACTCATATAAGCCAAAGTGAAAGATCGAACATACAAATGCTTAGGTTCATTCATTCATTCTAAGCTGGGTTCACCAAATATACTTATTAGTACAGTGAAGATTGAATGATTGCGTCCTCGGTCATATCTTCCATTACTACCAGGCTCTCACAAATTGTTCTCAATCCCCAATTATCATACCCATTTTTTCAAAAGTAGTCATTCACTGTACTGTGAGTCTGAATAGTGTACACTACTTGACAAATCGACAAACTCATACAAGCATTCCTTAGCAGCGTGAGTAGCTCCTTTGCCGCTTTGAATGCCTTCATGCAGACCTCTGTTTAGTGCTTCAGCTTGCGTTGACTTTTGCCACCACTCAGCTATGTGACCACCGAGATTTACGGCATAGAATGCATCTGGCATGATCATGACCTCATGACGTTGCCACCACAGCGGCGTTGGATCTACGACTCGCATTGTCCTTATCACCACGACTTCCACTGTTCGAAGCGTCAGTTTGTCACCTACGAAGACTTTCTGGCCAACTTGAGACGTCTGCAGCTCAGCGTGCCCGAGCAATGGCGCGACATACAACTGATGAGTGAACTTGACCATGCTGTTGACTGCTGCGGCTTTAAACGAAACGCACGCGGCGACAAATTGAAATTACGCAATTCTAACATTTAGTGAAGTGTTTTTTATTTGTTTTGTTTTAGCATATAAATTTGCAAAGTGACTTTATTTGAATGTTGTGCTCTACACTTGTGTACTTTTCTTACCAATACATGCGTGCGCTAGCGGGGGTGTTGATTTTTGACCGAAAGTTTCGACATGGTGAAAGTCAAACAAAGCGACAAAAAGGCACGCCAAATTTGCAACACTTTTTACGATTAGTCGCCAAAAATGTATTCAAACAAATGACATGATTCGTTGTGAGTTCAGTTCGGTTAGTTCGCCTTTTGTTTGCTTTGATGTTGCAACAAACGCGCTCACTTTCAGTCAACGCCAGCGCAGTTAATCAACAACAAATGCACACACACACACACACGCTTATATAAAGGCACACGATCTATTAAACAATGAGGCAAATTTCATTTTGCGCGCTCAGTTTTTGGCGCTGAACTTGCTCAATACAAACTTGTAATTTATCTGTGGATTTTTGGCCATTATAACTTATAAGTAATTTAAGCAACGAAAGCGACACAAAATGTTGTGTCATTAAGCTTAAAAGCCACAATTTATGTGAGTTAAATTTGAACGTTTTTTGTTTTTTTTTTAAAGACTGTTTTTTAAAGACTGTTTTAGTGCATACTCACTCGTTGCTGTTGGTATTTGTGCGCCATGTGTTGTCAGTGTGGCAATAAGCTGCAAAGAATAAAACAAACGAAAAGCACATTTTAAGAACAAATCAAAGAAAATTTAAATAAACAAAACAAATCACTCATAAATCACTTAAAGCCGACACAAAACTTGGCCTAATGAATGAAGGCTTAATTGAAATAAAAGATGCATAAGAACACGGCTAATGCCAACTTAGCGTGGCTAAGACCGCAATTTTAATTAAAAGAAATTTTCGAAATAGTAGAAAGAGCAGAAACATGTTGTTGTTGTTGTTGTTGGTGCATGCAAGTCACGTAAATCTGCAACGAGTATGAGAACTTTCGCCAACTAAGCGAATTCTGTGCATCAAGACCAGGTTAGAGTTTAACACGTCAACGACATGCAAGCGCTATCAATGCCACTGGCAGCGCGAATCGGACGAGGGCAAATGTGGCCGTGTAGTTGAGTCGTTGGTGGTGTGCCACGTTTGTGCCACTTTTTGCGTAATTTGATTCTTGCTGCATTAAGTGGCAAGTCAAAGTCAAATGCCAAAAATTCTATTGGCCTTCTTTGCTGTGCCACATGGTTTGTGCCACAAACAAAACAACAAAAATCGCCGCACCAGGAAAAAAAATTAAGGTTAATCACGAAAGTGTTTGATTGCTTTTGCGTTATGAGTGTTTTGTTTTTGTTTTTGTTGTTGCTTTTGTAATTTTCATTTCAATTGCGAATGAGGTTGAAAACATTACGAATTCGTTGATTTTGTGTACGAACTCTGGTGATTTTGAGTTCGTGGCATACTTACGAGTAAGTGCAGCGCTGTGCTGATTATTTGATTTGTGTGTGACTTCATTGTGTGCTGAAAAAAGAAAAAAAAAATATATATATAATTAAATACAAATTAATATTCATAAAATTGCCATAAATTACAAAAACACTGCGTAGAAAAAAAAACCTTGACAAATGTTATTTAACCAAAATAAATAAGCTTATCAGAGACGACAAAAAACACACAATTAATAATAATAATAAAAATGAATTATAAGCAAAATTCACAGCAAATTCTCAAACAAAAGTGTATTCGACAATTTTGCCCACGCGTTGGTCGGTTTTATGAGTGACGCGAAAATATGCAAAATCATATATTTTTAATGAGTTTTTGTTGTCTAACGACGGCTTGATTAATTTCACTGTAATATTTTAAGCAGCTTACAATATTCACAGCTCATGGCTTGAGGGTGGTCAGCAGCCGTGCTTAAACCTTTGCCGCCTTTTAAAGACAAGTACGGAATCGACGGGCGAGCAAAACGCGACTTTCGAACACGAAATTTGACCCAAAAAAAGAGCGTCAAATATTTACTAACAAAAGGAAATAAAAAAAAAAAGAAACAAAGAAAGACACACAAATACAAATAAACTATGTGCAAAATAAAGCATAAAGACTTGAAAGGTAGAGGCCAAAACAGCTTGGCGCATTCAAAGTGGCTAACAAAACAGTTTGTTGGCCAGCAAAAAGAACATTCGGGCACGGCGACAAAAGTCACGTCTTGTCTCGTCTCGTCTGTGTTTTCATTTGTATTTGTTTTTGTGCAACAAAAAGCTGCAACAGCGTTGCAACAATGGCAAACAAGCGGCAGGATAAAAATCAGCATAAATAAAGGCTAACGGTAAACCGACGTTGGTAAAATGGCCAAAAGTCTTGTGGCAAACAACCGTCTTTGCTCTGCAGGCGCACTGAACCTTTGCGACTTTGTCGCCGAGCAGAACAATAAGACAAACTCATGCCGCTTGCAATTTAACTTACTTTCCACACTGCAGTTGCGCTCAGCATTTATTGGCGAATTGGCAATCGGCGCATTGTTGCTGTCGCCCATAAATTGCCGTCTGGCTAACTGATTCCGGCTACTGCATTTGCAATTTGCGTTGCGATCTGATGAGCCGATAAGCGCAGCAACAACAACAACACATTAAATAAAATGTTTTCCAGCTTTTGCGTTTGCGTTTGCGTGTGCTGTGCTTGAGCAGATACTATTTGCCCTTGTCGCATCATTGCATTTGTTTTTGGCGCTTTTTCGTTTTTTGCAACTCATTTCAACAAAATGTTTGCCAAGGCGCATCAAACACGACTTTGACCGCTAATAAAGTTCTATGACGTTAGCAATTTTCTGGAGTTGATTACAGTGCACCCTTCATGCCTTAAGCTGAGGCATATCTCTGGTTTTATTTCAGCACACAAAAGTAGCCAAACTTGGAGGTTTTTTTTTTGTAATAAAGTTTGCAAAAATAGTAAAAATTTGTAGTCTTAAGCCAACTTCCGCCGAATGCTCTAAAAAGCACAGCAACAAAAATCTTATTATGTCAAATCACGTTTGCCGCTGAAAACATCATCAAGCAGCTATCAATATCAATAACAAAACCATCAACAAGATGATATGCACTTTTCTAGGTTAAGACTTCCTACTGCCTTTTTTTCTACGCCACTTCTTCTACTGCCTTTTCGACTTCTTGATATTACACTTTCCGGCAGGAGTCGTGTCTACAAAACGCACAAAATCTTGTGTTCAAAGTGTGAGAAGTTTTTGTTCTACATAAAAACCGACTTCAGCCTATATTACAATGAAGTCGTGTTACTTGTAGGCATTAATGTTGGATCATGCCGACTTACAGCGTGTACTGTGTTGAGCGCAGGCAATGCAGCCGTGCGGTGTATGCAATCGTGACATGAAGTCAGTCAGCCAGATAGTCTGTCCGTCTATCAGTCTGTCAGTCAGAGAGCAACTCGAACGCAGACTGCTCGACTTCGATCACTTTGCAGTAACATGAATGATCATAATGATAATAGCGCAGCTGCTGTTGTTGTTGTTGTTGATGATGATTCTTTCTTTTTGGTATGTGAGTAACATTCTCAGCGCGATCGAATTTCATTGATAATAACATCATACACTGAGAAAGAAAACACGAATCAAATATTTACATTCATTACATTTGGAACATGTATGCTGAGCTGTAATGTCACAATACTTGTTCGTTGTCGTTATTGTTATGCATATCACTTGCAGGCATTGTCAGTTGCAAAGTCATTTGTATTTTTTTTTTTTGTTTAAAGTCGATTTAATTGACGGTAGCGTTTTTCGGGGATTATTGGATCAACTTATCATAGAAATTTGGGTCAACAATGGAAAATGACAACGTTGATTAATAGTTTTGCTCACTTTGAAATGTTGCGTTGTACAAAACCGATAATTTCGATTGGTTTTCAATATTATAAAATAAAATACAAGCAAAAACACACAAATTGGGTCTTCCTGTGCTGTCAACGACGCCGCACGCAAACACAAACTGAAATACATGAAAATATTTGTCAATGCAAATTGGCATGCAATGCGCGAAGCTGAGCAAGCTACAAAGCCAACAACAACAACAGCAACACATAGCTAACAACATTTAACGCTAATACAGAAAAACGAAAATTCAGCGAATGTGCAAAAATTCAAATCACTGGAAAAAAAAAAACAATATTGCAATAAATTAACTAAAATTAGCCAAATGACGTAAGCCAAGTTAACAACGTCGGATGACACTCGCTGTGTGTGTGAAGTGTAAAAGCGCAGTGTATAAAATTTAATTGCAATAATTTTGCCGTCATAGACACAACAAAAAAGGGGTAATTATTGTTAGACAATACAAAATCAAGGTGCTTTACATTAGTGAAGTCATTAACAAGTTGTGATTGTGATGACCGCAATGGAATGAGCTGAGCCGACGCGTTGGTTACGTCACCTGTGAGTCAATGCAAATTTACAACTGATTACGCACATCGAAGTAACATCAAAAGCCAAACGCCAAACAAGCTTCATTCCAAATGTGAAGAAGTTGCCATAAAAAAGAAGCGCCAACAGAAGCCAAAAAACAAATTGCTATGAAATTTGGCATAAACAAAAAAAAAAATCAGCAAATTTCGTGGCATTGTTTTTGGCATACAATCAAATTTGATGCGCGAGAAAAAGTATCAAAAAAAAAACGAAGGCACACAACACTGGCAAAACACTCAATTGATGCATCAATCATGTGCATGGCAAATTGCCTGACGGCACAACGGAAATTGCAGCATACTTGGCGCATAACAATAACAAAAAATAGAACTTCGCCTAACTGCAGTTCAATAAATCTCGCTGACTGACAATGAAATCGGCGTTGAGCGCAACAAGATGCTCGGACTAAGTGAACATGGTGGTAGCTCGCATACAGAACAATTATTTATCGCATGCGAGTCTGACTGACACTTTTGTCGCATGCGTGCAGTCAACTGTAACGAGCGTTGACAATTACGCGCACAACAACACAAATAAAATAGAAATGACAGCAAATACAAAGTAGAAAAAATAAAATATAATCGTGTGACATACATTTGGAACGCAACTCTCAACAACAACAACAGCCACAACACAAATTGAATTCCGAGCGTGCAACTGAATAAATTAGGTTTGTTTAAACTTTAAACGAAGCGAAGCTACGAAAATAAAAGACACACAACGACGGCAATAAAATTTTATTTAAACAATTGCATTCGATGTGCCACAAAGTGACCTCACATTTCAAACAAAACATGCACGAAAGACCATAAAACTTTTTCTTCTGGACTTCTTTTTAAGAGTACACAGAAGAATATTGAAGAGCTAAGCAAGCTAAGACAGAACAAGAGACAAGCTCAGACAAAAGTAACGAACTTCGCGTAAAACGTTGTAAGCCGAACATAAGCCTCGTACCTCTTCAGACTTCCCCTACATAATTAATAGATTATTTGCACTTTTTTTTAAAAGTATGATTAATAATTAATATTTTAAACGAACTCGAGCATTATTGGTGTTCATAATTGAGAGCAAGATTACTTTTTCAGAAATTGGTCAAGACACTTAACACATTTAAGAAAAAACGTTTAATAAAATTTAAACAACAAATAAGTTTTACTTTATTTATTTTTTTTTTTATGATTTTATTTATTTATTTTTTTTTATGATTTTATTTATTTATTTTTATTTTTTTTTTTTGTTTTGGCAATTTCATGCTTGAGTTCGATGGACACGCGCTTAAATGCAGAGCGGCGACGAATCATGATTTTTCCGCTAAATGTGCGTAATTGTGTGGAAAATTTCAATGTGTGTGTTTTCATGTGAAATTATATATAAATGCCGTTAATAAAGTGCGAAAATTGTGCTTTTAACTAAAATTTAGCTGCATAAACAATTACTGACAGCACATGATTATGCAACAAAAGACTTAAGCGACGAACCAAACATTTTACATATCAACAAATTAAGTAATTTAAACGTTTGCGTAAAACCACAAATATCTTTTTTACCAAGTTCGTTCGCCTCTTTTATGTGCAGGAAATCATTTGAGTGTAGCAAGTTGCTCATTTTGTGTTAACAAGCAAATAAAAAAAGATTTCGCCAATAAATGCAAATAATAAAAAAAAACCACAACGAACAACAAAAACATTTTGTTGGTAAAAATAAGAATCTTTAATTTTTATTAGAATTTTTATGTAGAAATTCGAAAAGAGAAGCATTTAAATTTGGCACATATTCGTTTGTTTGCTTGTTTATACATTCATTCGCTCATTAATTCATGCATGCCAGCCAACATTGCTTAGGGTCGGTCTGCCGACCATTGTATCGTATTTTTAGATCTTAACACATGCAAATTTGCCGCTGGCTAAAGTAGAAATTGTGTTAGACACACAACAACAACAACAACAACAACAACAACGGTCATAAAGTGTTGACCCAATTGTGTGCCAAGCAAAGATAGCAAATCAAGCATCACACACACACACCACATTTTGTGTAGTTAGATTGATATCGACGAACATTTCCTCAAGTGAATGCGTCTTATGAAGCTAATAACATGCTTCTTACACATACACACACACTTCACGTCACTTGTTGGTGTTTGTTCAGCATGATGAGTGAGACTTTTTTTTTGTGTTTTTACATTTCTTTTATAAAGAGTGTAGGAAAAACAGAAATTATCAATCATCATTAGATCGTTAAAGTGTATTCTAAACAAAATTTGTCTAGTAATTTGTTGTAATTTCCCGTAGAAAGTAAGTTAGATGGCCGTTGTAGGCCAACCACGCCGCTGGCCGGCATGCATGCGCCGCCGCCTTCATTGTGAGCCAATTGAATGCGTTGATTGGCGCGCTTTGTTTATTCTTAATTATGGTAATTAACGTTGACCAGCAGGGCTCAGCCATAAACTATAGAAAAACGCATACGAGGTCAGAGCAAAGCGCATAATAAATTGCTTTATTATCGACTTTGTTTTTTTTTTGTTTTTTTTGGGGTTTTTCAATTTTGAGGTCAACTTTTACTTTTACAATGCATTTGATCGGTCGGCATAGAAGTTTACCATATAAGAAAACAAAAGCCTATCATTGATTGTGCGACTGTGCAACTGTTGAGCGCGTGAGCTTTTTTTTTTTGTCTCACAAAATAGTCACTAATCGATAAACAAGACGGGTTTCCATTTCTGAACTACACAAGAACGCGACACTTTCACCATTTGTGCCATATTGTAATTGACCAATTTATAGCCATGAATTTGTTTGTCAGAAAACAAAATTAGAATTTCAAATTAAAGCACAATAAATGCGGCAATAATGCGTTTGGATGCTCATGTCAAACTATTGACTACCGTCGCTCAATAAGCGCAAGACAGCACGACTAAATGACTGGCTGGCTGACTGAGTGACTGACTGAGTGACACGTTGGCTGTTTGCTTGGCTGTTGTTTGGACAGTAGCAACGATCATAGTTTAAGCCAACAAGTTATTATTACTATTGTTGTTGCTGTTGTTGCTGCAAGGCAGCATGCAACTATTAAAGTACGATTAACCCGCTGCTGATTCAATGCAATTAACTGTAATTGAGCTGCAACAAATGAAGAGAGAAACAGAAAAAAAGTCATGCAACAAGAACAACTTGCAGTAAACGCTTTTTAATAGTCATCTAAAAGCCATTTTGCAACAAATGTTTTAGTACGGTTATATAAGTGACAAGCACGGCTCATGGTTCGTTCTCAACGCTGGCACATGTGTCACTTTTATGCTTTACTGATTACAGCAAGGTCATTACGATTGTCGTTGTCGTTGTTGTTGTTGTCGTTTCCATTGCAATGATTTGCGTTTTTATTACTTAACACATTTAAAGCGAAAATAACATAACAATGCATTAATTTGTCGGATAAAAATCTAAAGTGAGGCGTGAACAACTGTTTTGTGCAACCGAACTGCAAAGCAACATTTTGTTTTTGTTTCATTAGTGTCTCTTAATTGCGAAGTTGAAAATTCGCAATTAAAATAGTTAATGGCAAACGTTTAACCTCAGAGAATTAAAGCACACAAAGCCATAAACATCAGCATTAAAAAGAAACCAAGCAACAGACATATTAAACAAAAGACTTAAGACACGAACTTTGTGCTTTGATTTGATTTTTTTTCGTCTTTGTTTTTTTTTTTTGTATGCCGCAATCTAAAGCACGCCTTAATTATAAACTACATTCGCAGTTATAAAGTAAAACGTATTTCAATTCAACCAAAATGGAAAGTCAAATACAAAAGTCCTTGCACAAGTTTTGGCTCGCTTGACGGCAACTAAGGCGTTGTTGCTGCCGTTTGCCGTTGCAGACACATGCCACTCAAAGACGCCAGCAAAAGCAGACCGAATGTCGAAAGCACTCAATCAAAATGCAACTCAAATGTGACAGTTAAGCGTTGTTGCTGTTGTTGTTGTTGGTTAGTGTAATGCATGCGAAGTTAGCCAAACATTCGAGTTGATTGCTGAAGCAAATTGCCACTTTTGTGCGTTAAATGAGAGCAAGAGTCGCCGTAGATACGCAGCAGATACATGAGATACTGAAGTAGCCGCCAGACCGACGGGTCGGTCCGCCAGCAGCAGCAGTGAGTGCAGAAAAGTATTGCAACATTATTTCTTTGTGTTTTTGGAGTTGTTGTTGTTGTGTTTATGGAGTTGTTGTTGTTGTTGTGGCAAATTGCGTTACGTAAAGGCACGCATGACACAGCTTAGTTTCATCAAATGCGAAAAATATGTAAACGAGTGACGGCCAAACACCTACAACGGCTCCGGGCACAGCGCCCCCCGCGGCTATCGACCGTCGAGGAAACACAATAAACGTGCGTGTTTCCAATTGCTCTCAAAATTATCGCAAGACAACGTTTTATTTTATCTAAAAGCTTCTCTTTCAGCTGTTAGGAGTTTTTTTCGCACAGCTTCGTTAAAAATAAAACATGACCAAGCTAAAAAAAAACAGTAGTAAGAACGGTCAAGTCGAGTATACTGGACAATATTATACCCTGCACTTCCGAAATATACTAGGCAAAATTTCAAGAAGAACGCTCAAAAACGATGTATTTATTAAAAAATGTATTTTGGTATATTTTTTGCATGTACGTTTAAAGAGGTATGTTTATTGCGTCTGCATATGAAGTTGGAATCTCTTAAAATTAAGGCAATATATTAATTTTAATAAAACTACTAAAATTGTCACTTTGTCGGGTTCCATTAGAGAATCTATCAAAAAAATTGTTCTGGCTGGTGTAAAAAAGTGGGCGTTACTGAAGTAGTGGGCTGGGCACAAAACCATTCTAACTTGATACGCTGCCGAACTTTGCCGAGAACCATTGGTGAATACGAACGAACGAACGGACAGTCGGAAAAACAAGTCTCAGTCGTCGTCATGATCAGGAAAACATAATCTTAATGGACTCTTACTTCTATATATTACTTACTTTTCAACACAAACAAACCTAATATACCCCGATCCATTGTATGTGTAGGGCATAAAGATATAAGCCAAAAAAAAACAAAAAGGCAGACACAAATACATAAAAATGAACACAACTCGTTCGCTTTAGTTTCGTTGCTGGTTTCATTTTGCCCCTCGCCTGCTATCAAGATAGTCTGCAATATTTTAGCCATTTACTTTTAAGACTTTGGACGCGTTGTTGTTGTTGTTGTTGTTGTTGTTGCTGAGCTGTTTTTGTTTCATTTTTTAGTTCATTTTCGGTTTGCGCTTTGTGTTGTTAGCATTGGCGATGACGGCGACGACTTGGAACCACGCCAAACAAGTTTCTCGCTTTGTTTTTAGTTCCGTCTGTCTTTTTTATTCGCAAGATTTTTTTATTGTTTCAAAAACCAAGCGTTTTTTTCACTTTGCTTTGCTTTGCTTTTAACATAAAGCAAACAAACAACAAACAACTTTAAATTAAGTTAAATAATAAATAATTCGCCAACAGAGGCAGAAAATGTAATGTTTTTTTTTTTTTTAAATTACCCAAAAAATGAATTAAACTGCCGAAAAAATAAACACACTTAAATGGCAATGAGCGCAACGTTGGCCATTCATATTCCTGCAACTTTTAACTCGGCTTGTGCATGTCTACAACAACATGCATATTACAGCGCACAAATCTGGTTCAAAAGTCATGACTATCAGGAATCGTTGGTTAGGCACACCCCGGTGCAGCATGATTTTGAAAGTGTTGCTGGCGAGCGGCATGAGCTGTGCAATGACTTTGAGCGTTTTGATTGCAATTGTAAATGTCCACCTTCAAATTGCATTTGTGCATTTTCAAACATTAATGCTAATTAATTGATGCAAGACAAACCGGCTTTTGCCGAAGGCATGGCCAATGATTGTCGATACCAACTTACATTCAACACATACTACATGTGTGAATGTATAAAGCTGTAGGCGCCTTCTGTGCCTATGTGACTCATATGATTCGTACTAAGGCACACCTTTCTAATTTGAAAACAGTTTGCCCAGTCGCATGGCAGCGCTCGGTTGCACGTGTGTGTGTGTGTGTGTGTGTGTGTCTAGTATCAGAGTATCATGCCATTGGCAAATTGTTGCCGCTTGCATGCCAAAACTTGTCTTAAGTGGCGCACACATTTGCATATGCTAAACGATAATGCCTTCATTATTATGTATGCGCATTTTTTGTAAGTTGGTTATTCGGATTTTTGTTTTCCTGTTGGCATTGTCTAAATGCGCTGTCGACAAACAACGTTGGACATGACGTTTGTGTATTTTATTGAAAATGTAATGATTAAGGTTCGCTGCTTAAGTCTTTCGGCACGTCTAACTGCTTTTTTTTTTGGCAGCAGATCGCTTGATTGTACGTTAATTGCGCGTTTGTGCGCGCTTCAACGGTAAATCAAAAATAAAATCGAATCATCCAAAAAAAAAAAAAACCAACTACACAAATGCGCAGTTGAATGAACTTCGCTTGTGGCATGTTCTTGCGGCGCAATTTCCTCTTTCAGCGAATTTAATAATTTGCGTTATTAACGCTATCGTGTTGGCTTAATTAAAGCGTTAACAATTATTTTCAAATTATTGGCTTTTGGGTGTGCGTCTGTATAACAGCAGCAACAACAACAATTACAACAACACACGCACACTTCAACAGTTCAAGCACCTTTGCACTTCTGCTATTGTCATTTCATTTTGTACTTTCGCGCTCTTTCGCTCCTTCAGTTATGCTGCAATTTGCATATGTAATACGTTGGTTTTACATAAAAAACACTATGTTTGAATGCGTGCGTGGTCGCAATGTCATTCACCGAACTTTGATTGCAGCCCAACTGAATTTTATATTCAGCAAAAACAACAAAACAAGCAAAGCTACAAAAAGCAACTGTCAGCGAAAAGGGTGAAGTGACGTAAGGCAGCGAAAAAAGACAACGAAGAAGAGGAAGAAAAAAGGCAACTGACTCTTTCACGTTTATTGCGACTTTTGGCTTTTGAGCACAGCTTCCGCAAAAGTTATAACTTATAGTTTGTCAAGTTGCGTTGGCAAAACCAAAAGACTTAAGCAACGAACTCGAATGCCGCTGAGAATTCGAACAAACCCAAAAACCCAAAAACTTTGTTATATATTTTTTATGATTAAAACGGAATTCTCTGAAAATTGAATATTTCTCTTTATTTTTTGTTTTTTTTTTATTTCGTATTTTTTATACGTCTGCTTTAATCTCAAGGTCATTTGCAGTTATATGTATGTGTATGTGTATTTTTCACTGTTGTTGTTATATAAACTTGTTGATTACTTTATTTTCGAGAGGGCACAACCAACAGCAATAACAAAAACAACAAACAATAACAACAATAACAAAAACAAGTCTATAGCAACAAAATAAAATAAAACAAAAAGTAAACTTTAATAAAAAAAAACTGGTCTTTAAATAAAATTTTTTCAAGTTTCACAAGTTTGCGCTTATTTTTTAATTATTTCATTTTTTATTGTACATTTTTTTCCCCCATTTTTATTATATTTTTTTTCGTACTGTTTTAAGCTGCTTTGCTTTGCGTTGGCGTCATTTGGTGCGATGTGGGCTTCACTGTAGTATGCAGAATATTTTGCTGGCTGCACAATTATGGTAATTTCTTAGGTCGAGTTCAATGTGAGGCAAATAATGTTTGGAAATTGTTTTTTATTAATGAATATAAATGTTACTTTTACGCATTGTTACGCGCAGCATGAGTAAATTTCAATATTTTGATTGTTTACGACCACAAATGATGCATTTAAAAAGTCATCTGTCAAAAGTTCAGAAACACAAAACAGAAACGAAAACTATTTCACACCTCACAGCAAGAAGAATCCAAGCCGAAGACAACAAGAGCCAAGAAACCTTTGGAAATTATTTCAATCATTTGTACATATGCGGAAATTATACACGCCGGCGTCGACTATCAATCAAAGTGTATAATTACTTCTTTAGACGCCAATACGGACACACACACACACACATCATGCACACATCATGCATATATGATAGTAATAATTAAGCAGCAAGTTAATTTTTCTTACAGACAATTTTCCTTAAATTTTTCTTCAGCTTATTATTTGTTACGTTCTTCACATGTGTGTGTATGTGTGAGTGTTTCTGCTTGTATAATGAGCTGTTGATGTGCGTTTATACACACATTCAAATGCATTAAGGGCGTTACTTATTGTACGACGGCAACTTCTTAAAATTTTCGTGTGCTTGTACACATTTGTTCATACAATTAGTAAAAGTTAACATTGAACAATCCGTCATGAGTCTCAAACCCATTTGCTAACCTCGAGCAACAAGTAATGAAAAGAAATGTTTATTGTTATTGTTGTTTCGTTGTTGTTTGCTGTATGCTTATTACAAGTATTATTGGCTCGTTCAAAGTATTCTAGGCGGCAACCCACATAAATTCTCTCATAGTCATGTGCTTGTGGGCTTTGAGATGATTAATGCTAATCAACAGAAATATTCGTGCTCATTGCGGTTATGCTTATGCTGTTGTTGTAGTGCTTGTTATAAAGCATGTATGTGTGTGTGTGTATGTGTGTGTTTGTTAATTAGCATGCGTTGCTAGCACATTTTGTATTACAAACGCTTTGAGAACGAAAACCAAAATTTCTAGCAAATGCAAGTTCGTTGCCTAAGTCTTTTGTATGTAATGCAACTAAATGTGCCTCAACATAAATTTATATTAACAATTCCACAAACGTATGATGTAATAAAACAAGAAAAACAAAACGGATTTCCGTGCCGAACTCAAAGCGCGCATCCGTCAACAAAAGATAGTAGAAAAACCGTGCTGACATGCACAACAATAAAGCAGCGACAAATGCCATACATCAAGCCAATGAAATATTACCGACAAAGAAAACAAAAAAATTCGTATAAGAAAAGAGATTTGAAATCCTTTAAAAGCTTTGCTTACGTCGGCGCATTCAAGGTTATACAAGACGACAAACTCATTGAACTGAAAACAGAGATCGATAAAATATTGGCTGTCTTTGCACATGACGTAACTGCTTTCACGCGCTTGATGTTGGCCAATTTTGGTGTGCTTTGCGTAGCATTCGAGCCAAAACGTGCACTTACATATGGCGTCGATGCGCGTTAACCTTGAGAAACAGGTTCATAACTTACGCGAAAAAATTAAAATTGCTGAAGAGAAAAAAAGGCCAACAACAGCATTTTGTTATTGCTTACAGGAAACAACGTTGACATTACACTACACTACACTACACTACACTAGACTTTTTATTAGACTTTTGAGACATTTTGTAGATATTTATCTAATGAAAATGCTGATTTCGTCGTTGATGCGACGAATGCCGATTGAACGTTGTACACTCAACGCGCATACGAAGGCAAATTGACGGCAAGCTGGCTTGGTTATTATATTCCCAACCGGTTTTGATGAGCTACGCTTGAAATATATCGCGCTTGAGACGATTTATGAAGTCATCTTTTCAGCTTAAAGCTTCATTTATGTATTTTTGCACACACAGATGCCAAATTTCAATACAAGTACAAGTTATATTTAAGTACAAGTTTATATTCTTAATTAAAACTCGCTGAAAACAAGGTTTCATTAATTAAATATACATTTCTTGCTTACCAATTTTGCTCAAAGTCTTCGCAAATATTCCAAAATCAAACGTTTTAATCCAATGAAAACAACTAATTTATATTTTTCAATTATTGCTTTGACTTTTGTTTAATATTGAATTATTTATTTATTTATCATTTGTGAGTTTTGCCAAAAATTAGTTGACTAAGAAATGTGATTTTTTTTTTGTTTTTTTTTTTTTTTTTATTTTTTGAGTTACTTTTGCTACACTTTTGCCACTTGTTTTACATGTTAAGGCTGCAAAAAGACACGAAAACGTTAAACGATTTATATTTAAGAGCAATTTGCAAAATGTAAGAGTATATTTTGCGCAAAGAGCAAAGATTTTGAAACTGTTGAACAATTTTTTGTTTCATCAAAATGCAAAATAAGCGATTTTTTAGTTATGTTGATTTGTCTGTGCACAATTTTTATACAAGATTTAAAAACTGTTGTTTGTTGTTGTTGTTGCTATTTTTCACACTTGTTTGAGTGCAAAATTTCAGTCGTTTGCGATAATAATGAAAACAAAAATACATACCATTTTCATTACAAAGTTTTTGAATTTAATATGCAAAACAAAACGAAAGACTTAAGCAACGAACTTTTAAAAGCAATATGCGAAGCAACAAGTAATTATTGTCTCTTTGAAAGGCAAAGAACAAAACCAAAACGCATTCTATTATTTTTCAATTTCACGCCAACCAAGTGGCAAAGTGTTGTTATTTTATTTTTGGCATTTGGAAATAATGTACTTTTTTTTTCTTTAGATAAATGACTTGTCTTTTGGGTGAGAAAATCCCGCTGTGTAATAACTTTGAAACATTTAACGAAACAACAACAACAACAATTTAAATGCTTGTAATAGCCTTTAGCCCTTCAGCAGTGGCGCTCATACGCCTCTCCTGCTGCGTCGAGTAAGAATTTTTCTTTAATTTTTAATACAAATGTTTTTTTTTTTTTTCTTCTTTTGTTTCGATGTTTTTTTTTTATTTTTTGCTTCTATTTTCACATACACTGCACAAAAAAAGCGTTTCAAATATCAACCAAAAATGTTTGACTGTTTGTACACGTGTGTGCGTTTCCACTGTATTGAACTGCGGCGGCGGCGGCGTCTCTGCGCGCGCGCTCTCTTCCGTACAACGTACCACGTAAAGTTACAAGCCGATTTCGTTGTGCCTCGCACACCAACCTGTCTAAGACTGAATGAGCCAAAGGCAAAGCCAGACACTTTGAGCCAAGTCACTGGAGTCAAAGCAGTCAAAGCAATCAAAGACGTTAAGTCAAGCTCTCACAGACATGCCAACAGCTGACAACCGGTCTTGCCAAGTTCCAGAGAATTCGCAAGCAGCCAAGTTAGCTTATTGGCTCTTTTCATCAAGCGCCAACTCTGTGTTTTCCTGCCTCTGTGTGTGTGTGTGTGTGTGTGTGTGAGTCGGCGTTGTTTTGTTTGAGTTTTAACTGCCGCTTCTTGGTTGCATTATTGTTGCTGCCGCAAAGTGTTAAAGTGTCTCTTGCCTCACTCGCTCACTCGAACGCGTCATCGCGCCATCTTTGCTCCAACAACACTTTATGTTACTCTTCGTCACGCTTTGCTTACTCACCGTGCACGCTCTCACATTACAACCAGTCTCTTCGCTGGCCCGCACACCATTATCAGCCGCAACGAAGACGTTGTTGCCGCTGCCACTGCCACTGTTGCTGTTGTTGTTGTTGTTTGTGATCTTGTGTTGGCAGTTTCGATTTTGATTTTCAGATTAGGAAATGACCAACAGTTGCACTTGACTGGGGTGGCACGGTTATGCTCGGTTTATTTTCACTTTTTTTTTTTTTAATTTTTCTTCCTCTGCCATTGTTTCGTCGAATTTTTACCATCAAATAAACGTAATTAGTGCCTTTGAGCAACATGTGAACGCACTCATAGCACTCGTCGGATAACACCTGTAATCATGTCGTTATGCTTGCTGATTTTAGCTACAATTTCAAGATGGATTCTTTCACTGACTCGCGCCGTTATGCCAAATAAGGATTCATTTAAAAAAAAAATATAAAATCATATTAAATAAAATTAAAGTCACAGCAAAAAATTCTTAAAATTTGCACATTTCATTATATTTATGTACATGTATCTGTGTGTATATATTCCTATGTGTGTGTGTGTGTGTGTGTGGTTACAACGCTTCATTATCAACACCCACTCTTTGGTGGTACACAGCACAATGATATAATAGCTTGTCTAGCAAGTTTTGAAGCTGACCAACTTCGTTGAGCGAAAAACAATACATGCAAAAAAACCAACAACACAAAAATGCGCTCTTACTTTTGCTCTTAGGAAAACATAAGAAAATATGCATGACTTATTCTGAGAGCGAGACGGAGAGACAGTGCGTAAGACAGCAAGAGATGCTCACGTAGCGTTCACATTACTTGTTCCAATATGCGTGTGGGTTGTCTTACTAGAATACCTTGAGCAGCACGGATAAAGAATCGAAAATAGTTGACAAGTTAAGCAAGCAATAAATACAAATGGAAAAAAAAAAACCATTCAGCACATACATATGTACAAACTTAGGCGATGCGTCAAAGTCATTAATGCCAGTGACACATGTCGCAACCAACGCTCAATGATTTTGCCATTCGATGCTTATACTTGTACATAATATACAAATCAATTTTAATAGGCACAAAGCGAATATTATGACAGTTCTGAATGTCGAAGTCGACTTGTGGTGAAGTCTATAATTTTCCAGTTTTCCCTCTTTACTATTTTTTTCTTTTTAGACTGAACGTGTTAATTTTGTTTGCTTGCATTTATATAAACAATCACTTTGTTGTTGTATTTATTTGCTTGGCTTTTGTTTTATTTTTTTTTTTTACCTTTTCTTTGTTGTTTTGCTTTTGTTCTTCTTAATAAATAACTTGGTACGTGTTTCCTATTGATTATACGTTCAGCTTCTTATTTTGTTCTCCGCCTTTGTTGTGTCTTCATTGCCGCATGGAGTTTGCGTGCTGCAGCCCGACAAAGTACCTGTTGCCGTCGTAGCTGGCAAGAGCCTTTCTGCCTGCCTGCCTGGCTGCCTTGCATGTGTCTGTCTGTCTGTCTATCTGAATGCCCTTGCAGTAAACACAACAGACTTTAATATATACGAGAAACGAGAAGAACAAAAATATGCATTTTCAGATATGCGCGTATCTTTGCTGCCTTGGCTTGGTTCGAGCAAACGACACGTTTGTTGGCATTTCCCATTATCTTTGACGTTTCTATTTTTACATTGGCTTCTTCCAATATTTATGGACAACACGCATGTACGACATTTTTCTTGTCAGAGCAGAGCCTGTGAAATAATATTTCGTTATAAATCTCTAATTGATTGGTACATCGATTGAGAAGTTCTTTTAAAACACTTTTTGTTTAAAATGACACAAACCTTAGTTCCAAAAACCGACTATTTGCATTAATATAAATGAGAACGGCCAACTTGTATAACTTTTAATGCGATGCCCACACGATATACAATAATTACATCATTGATTGCTTATACTTTTAATGTTCATTGAACTCAATGCATTATATTTAAAAAGATTGTCATCAAGCCAGCCTACACAAGACGGAGAAGACATTAATGTGTAGACTTCAAATATAAAACGTTTTTTTTTGCAAAATAAAATGAACATGAGAAATGCGACGTCACAAGTCAAACATCAAAATAAAAGAGATAAATCAAAATCAGTCAACCAAAACCGTTAAAAGACCCACATATAATGCCAAATTAAAGTTCAAATTAAAAAAAAATACACAGAAAAACTAGCGAAATTCTAATTCTTTCGTATGCTTCAGACTAAAAACAAGCTCAAAAAATCATTGACAATTTTCCAGTTATCATCACTAATAACATGCTTTCATTAAAGCATTTCCGCCTGGCAACAATTTCGACAGAAGACTCTTGGCACATGTCAGCACGTTCAAGAACGTACGAACGAACGCACGAATGAATGCAAGGGAAATTTATAATGAACTTGTACAAACTGTCACAAGTTCAGAGTTCATAAACATCGCCACAATAGCAACAGTCTGATAATCGATTCGAGACCCATTCAAAACAACCCCCAAAAAACAACCTGTTCGTTCGTTCACTTGGTGCACCAGGCAATCATAGTAGCCAAGGGAAACACGAAAGAAAATAAAATTATTAGGTTTGTGTTGCTTTGAATACAAAATAGTAAACTGTCCGCCTTTTGGAAAAAATACAAAAATTTTTACGTAAAACAAAATTTATTTGTGCAAATTTATAGAAAACACCAAGGGTTCAAAATAATAACATTTGCTGATCAACAATGGCAGAGCTGATCTCACGCGAGAGAGAATTGGTGAAAATCAATGACAAACTCGATAGGCTGACAAATGATGCATTTGATAAGCAAATAACAATTGAATGTCCAAATATTAATAATGCCTCTTCACTGATAAAGACAACTAACTTTCTGCCCCATGAAAGTTTCTACAAAACGTACACTAAACGCAAAGGCACAACAACGTTGCTGAGGAAATTGGGCGCCGGCGATGGTGCGCCCGATCACAAAGAGCGTTCGGATAGAACTTTTACACGCAACCATGCAAACAACAATAAAGGCACAATAACAAAGTCAATGCCGGCCAGCACAAAGAACACGGCGCAGACCAAGATCAATGCGAACAGCAGTGGGAACACGGCGACTTATGTCAAGTATCGTAATCCCAACTTCAGAGAGAGCAATTCATTGGATCAACTCATAGAAAACGAAAAAAACGACTCGGAAGAAACGAACACCTTAATTCCAAAGACAAGTGTTGTTTCGGTGATAAATGGCTCAATGAAAAAATTAAATATGGACAATTATGTCAAGTAATTAACAATATGAACAATTAATTAATGTGTGATTTTTATTATTATTTTTTTTTTTTGCACTTCACAGATATCTAAAGACCCAAGTCGCTATGTACCAGGCCGATAACGAACGTATGAAAGTTGAAATGCATAAACAAAGGGAGACTTTGGAGCGCACGCTCGAGTGTAATAAACATGTGGAAATGCAACGTGATCAGGCAGTATCCCTCAACCATCAAATGTCTGGCAAATTGTGCAGTGTTGAACATCAGGTTGAGGGACTTACGCGTAACAGCAAAGAACAACAACGCGAACAAAACAACAAACAACGTGAATTCGAAATTATGAAACGAGATTTACGTGTGCTGAAACAAACAAATACCAATCTGGAGAATCGTTTAATGCGCGCCCAAGAGGAGTTTGAAGCTGCACGGCACAACATCGGTAACATGAAGGCTGCAGAGCGTGATTTAAAAGAGGCAACGCGCCTTGAGATTGAATCAAAAGACAAGCAAATCAAGAACTTGAAACGACAACGTGCTGATCTACTCAAAGCCTACAAAAAGCAACTCTTCATGATCGATAATCTGAAACGTCAGAACACGTGCATGGAGCACACGGCCGTGTTGGGATTCGGCGAGAAAGAGTTCAGCAAAGTGCTCGAATGGAACTTATCAAATTAAGGAAATAATTTGACCAAATATTTTCGCTTACATTTAAATCACAGTATTTAATAGTATTTTACTTCAAGTATTCACAAATTCTTTTTAGTATTAATGTATTTAACAACGAATAAGATGTTTGTACGAGTATAAGCAAATGCTTTGCAATAAAGTATCAATAGAAAAACCAATCAACGGACAAGTCCTTTGGGTTCTTGATATTCAATTAGCAGGCTCAATATGTTTTGCTTTACTAGTTTGGAAAAGACCAAATAATCTAATTAAGTCGCATGTTGTGCTCATCATAACAGCTTTGCGATACTGTATAAAAGCGCTTTGCAACTGGCTATGTATCACAGTCTCGCACAACGCATCTAGTTAAGAACAACCAAAAATCAAAGACCGTCAAATACTTCCAATAGAGGAATTACTGAATATAATTCAAAGAAACTACAAAATGGTCGTACTGCGTTTCTCTGTTGCTCTCGTCCTGGTCGTTTTCATTGTAGCCGCAGTAATGTTTAAAGCGAGCGAAGCAGCATACCGCAAGCCACCATTCAACGGCAGCATCTTTGGCAAACGAAATGCATTGGGTGAGTAAATTACTTTCAGCTCTTAGTCACAGAACATAAACCAAATCAAATAATTTAAGAGTATGATAACGCCAAGGCTATTACGGCCATGTGCGAGATTGCAATGGAGGCTTGCCAATCTTGGTTTCCACCAACCGAAAATAAATAGAACTTTTCAATGAACGATGCCAACAACTACGACTGATGATAAACACTAGAATTCCTTAAATCACTAAAACAAAATAAACTTTAACCAAAATAATCACACATAAAATCTAACAATGTCATTACTATAAATAAATGTGAATGCGCAAGTATTTTTTGTGCAAAATACGAGTATAAGTTTAATGTTTAAGTTCACAATATATTAATAAATTTATATGTGCAATGAATACCAATATGACTCTTTTAATGAACATTTAAAAGTATTATTATATTAAATTCAGTTCTTTTGAAGCACTTTTGAGATACAATTTAAAATGAAACATGAATTTAAGCATCAATGATATTTCTAACCTATAATATTGTTAATAATTATTTACATCTAGCTTTTATGCTACTTAAATCAATTTCTAGGCACTCTTTTGCGCGTCTGGCGCATTTCGTTTACATATTTACGCAAATATGTCATGTAGTCGGTCATAAATGTGGTCATAGCCTGCAAAAAAATATTTATAATTAAAATATCAAGAAAAAGACATCAAATTACAAACGCACAGCATCCAACACATAACGTGGAATGTAGCCCTTAAGATCTAAGCAAAGCACCCACTCGAAAATGCATGCGTCACTTTTACCAACAATTTCGCGTAGCGCAAAGCCCGAAACGATATTTTCACCTCTGGTATATTTATTTATCGGTGGTATTTGTTTATAATCGATACTTATCGCAGCACTTATCCAAATCTTGTCTTTGGTTTTACCATGTATCAAAGTCTGTGTCGCTTCAGTTGGCTGTGACTTCACAGTGCTTTCGTCTATATCCACTAATTGGTCTTTAGCATCTTCAAACTGTTCGTCAAGTGGTGGTGGCTCATCAATCATTACAAGTGGAGCTGGCGTCGCAGGTGTAAATCCTTTAGCACCTAAACTCTTACTTAACGTTTGAAAGGGATTGACTGATGTGGTAGCATTTTGACAAGACCGTGTACTACCCACACTACCAGGCATCGGTGTAGTTTCACCATCCGATATAGTCGATACGCTGCCTTCACAGGAACGATTATCATCATCATCATCATCGGTACTCATTGTTGTCAGTTCGTCATCCGTACATATTTGACCATTCCGAAACAAACGAAAAGAGCGTAAGTTGACAAAATCTCGACTTTTGATCATGCCTCCACCACCACCCACGGATGCTTGGTAGGTAATGTCTGTATATGAGTTAATTTTCTGTAAATGTGTACTTTAAGTTATATATTGTAATAGTTGTGTCTAATTTGAACTCACTCGCACTATTTTAGACTCAAGCAATGAAGGATTCCATTTGGGCACATCTTCAATCCTGTAGAAAAGTTCCTCTATTAAATCTTTTGCATTGTATTTAATGCGTCCCTATTGGCATTGACAATAATACTAATTATATGCTATGAAAATATTTTCTTCAACATTGTACAATACCGTTAATTTGTAGACTTTCCCAATTTTATCACGTTGGGTACTGTATATTGTGTCACCTTTTGAAGTTACTTTTTCGACCTTCCAATCGCTTGACTCAAAAAGTTCATAAGCTTTCCGCAAGCAATCTAAGCCCAATTGATTGTATTCTTCATCCTGCAAGAAAAAAAAAATGCCTATGAAATATATGATCTTTTTTATACTACAAAAACTACCGAGCGCAACATGATCAATTTTGTTATATCTCGCTCTGAGTTCTGATACTGAATGAAAAAACCAATAAACCAAAAACCGAATTCAGAACCGCAAAATCAGTGTGATTCAAATTACGCTATTTGCATTATTTTAATATATGTAACAACAGTGGAACTTCAGATTGATATCATGCACATTTTTAAACGTGATCATATTCAAAATAGCAGTTTTATATTATGCATACCTCTTCATCTTCGTCATCCGAGTGCGGAGCAGTTTCCATCGGTGAATAAAAATTTGCAACACTTTCCGGTGGCGGACGTTCGCCGAGACTAGAGGCCAAGAATGGCGCCATTAATGGAGAACGATCATTTGTTGACAATGCTAAAAGCAACCACAAAAAATCAAAGTACTAGTCGCAATTCAATAGCCACACTACTAACTATAAACTCACCTCGAAGATAATGCTGAGCGTGCCTTTCTTGTGGTATTACGCGACAGTCTAGAAACCAAGCTTCACCCCATGCCAAAATAAAGGATGTTATTATGAGTATTACTTCAAAAACTTGTTGTTTGGAGTCAACCCACTGTGTTTAAAAAGAGCGGCAATTATTATGAATTTAATCAATTTAAATTAAGAATACCTACATCGAACACAAAAACTTTGGATATTAAAAACAAACACGAACCACTTGTTGAGAACTATAAATAGTAAATACATAAATGAATACAGCTAATATATTCAGTATGATCAAGCAGTACTCACAGTTATTACTGACCAATGGTTAATGTACAAAAATGCGTAGAAAAATATTAAGATTGCAAAACGACAAATGGAAGCTGCAACTACATCAAAAAGTGATGTATAGATTGTATAGTGTAGAATCTGTTTTTGAAAAGCTTGGAAAATATTGTCACCATTTATCTGTAAAGAAAATATTGAATCAGTATAAAATTTAGAATAATTTAACAACTGCCACATACCATTATACAAATAAGCCACAGCAGCGATACAAAAATCAAATCAAATGTTACAAAAAAGACAAAAAAACCGACGAACAACCGACATTCGACCATCTTGCATGAATCCACCAAGAAACTCCTCCGTGAACAAATTGATAGAATGTGCACGGGCTGAAAAAATTTAATACAAAAAAGGTATAAGCAATTGTACCGATAAGCGACATCAAAATAACTTACATATATCATATGCCGGTGGCATGTTGTAAAGGCTGGCGCCTCCACCACCACGACGTGCACTAGTAACTAAAAGTTCTGCCGCGCTGCGTATCTCATCGGAGTCGTTTTGCGACATTTTCACTCATGTTTTGTGGCAAATCTATGAGCAATTACTTTTTTAGCTTTATGTAATAATAACATGTTAGAGACTTATATATTGACTTATAGTAGTCGTAGATGTAGTGTAATTTGAACTGCCCCCAATGCCAAGATTGTTTACAATCGAGCCAATTAACTTTTTACCCTCTTTCAAACGCTTTGGTTGACTAATATGGTTTCCGAATACAAATCGTTACTTAAGAGTTGTTTTTGAGATAAGCATTCGTTCACTTTTCCATTGTTTAATATTTGATGGGTAGAATTTCGTTGACCAATATTATATGATATAAGAATACATATATATAGCTGCGCTAATCGTTTACAAAGTTGACTCTGACTCACCAAGGTTTGAGCCCAGTTCGAGATTTCTTACTTAATAACTTAGTGTGATTGACGCTAATTTCTAATTTTTTGAATAAACCACCAACCTTACTTAGTAATAAAGAACAATTTTATTAGCAACAAAAATGCACTGTCAGCTCAACTTTATTGTTTTTTCTTTTGTTTAAAATGTATATGTGATACGCCGCTAAATCTTATTCGTTGCAACGACCAAATCAATTTCCAGTCACTATAATCGTGGGCGTGTTTCAAACGGAGTTAATTACTTGTATATTAAAATGTATTTAAACTTAATCTACATTTATTATCATTTTCGGACCAACAGTATGCAATTCTATGAAATTTTGATTTTTTTTGTTTTCAACGCCCGCTCTTGACACCCCGCAGTCAACCGCTCTTTACTTCCCTAAAAACATTACAAAGATACCAAATATGGACAACATATTTTTCAAGTTGGCAGCATCCGTCCAGTGTTGTCTATTTAACTTTTTCTGGAGAGTTATTTTATTCGGTCGAAAAAAATATCAAGTAAAAGTCGGTTGTTTTTAATTTTGAGTGTTTGGTTGAAAAATAAAAAATAATTACATAATTAAAAAAAAAATTCTAGGAAACAATTTTTTCTTACAAAACGTTAATTTGTAAAAAAAAAATAATTTTTCCACACAAAAAAGTCATTATTAAAAAAAACAAAACAAAAAAAAAGGAGCGAAACAAAAACAATTTTTTGCTGTGAAAATCAGGTAATAATTTATTTTACTCGTTGTAAATTATCTTTTATCGTGTAAGAATATTGCATTAATACATATCAGTATACCAGTATTTTTGGCAATGACCAAAATTTATTGTCCACAAATTGTCCAACGGGACAAATGAACTTCCGACTAATGTATACAGGAAACGGGACTTGTAATGTAAATGAATTATTTAAGTACACATACACATATATGAGCCGACTAAAACACATTATATTAGTACAATCTTTGAAACATTACAACATTTTACCACTTTAATTACAATCTGCATACAACTTCAGTTAATTACTTAAATGTACTGAAATAATTTTAATGTCATCGTAAGGTTTGTCCGTTTTTGGATTGGCTTTTGCATTGCAAATATTCTGTACTACTTCCATTCCTCGAAAAACTCTCCCGAACACCGTGTGCTTATTATCAAGCCAAGGCTATGAAACATTCAAGTAATTAGACTTTTTGATCGACATTTAATAACGGGTTAACTTACAGTTGGCAAAACGGTAATAAAAAATTGACTACCATTTGTGTTTGGACCCGCATTGGCCATGCTTACAGTGTATGGGCGGTCGTGTCTGAGGCTTGGCACAAATTCATCTTTGAAATCGCTTCCCCAAATAGATTTTCCACCAGTACCAGTTCCTGTAGGATCACCTGTCTGTACCATGAATCCCTTTATCACTCGATGGAATATATGACCATTATAGTAGCTGAAAGAGTTTGCTTTATTTGCATCTTTCCTTTTACGTATTATGACTAATTTAATTACCCATTTTTAGAATGAACACAAAAGTTTTCCACCGTTTTGGGCACCTCTTTGAAGAAAAGTTTCATGTGTATGTCGCCCTTCGTTGTATGCAATACAGCATTCTCATACGTGCGTTGTATACCTAGCAAATATTTCAATGAAAATTAATTTAGAATTAAGAGGTACTTTAAAAATATAACACCTTCATCTAATATCAGTAAGAGCATGAAAGTGCAAAAATTAGTAGTTAGTACAGCAAAAAGGAATAGTTAAGCTACCAAATATCTTACCTTGGCCTTCTGGCACTGCAATAATATCCTCTTTGGATGGTTTCTCGTTAAACACGTCGCGATCCACATCCTGCAAATCTGACGGCAGCCTTCTGCTAAACAAGTAGAATCGGTGTTTTCTAACAGGAATTAAGAAAAAAAATAATGTTATCAAATACGATACAAAATATGGCATGTAGTTACTTATAAGCTGTGCAAAACACTGTTGGATCGTTTGCAAGGCTTTGTAGTGCAGGATTTTCACTAGCTTCTTGCTCCATTGTTATGGCCGCTTTCACACGCCTTGCTTTTCCCTGCGTAAATATCATTTAAAAAAAATATATTGAAAATAGAAAAGAAAACTTACTTGAAAGAGAGCAATTTGGAGCGGTCGTATATTGTCGGTTTTACCCAGTATGGCCACACAACGATTGGTCTCTATGTTTATTACTTTTATACCTAACATAGTTGGATAAAGCAAAAAATGTCCAGTATTGTCAAAAAGAATGTTACTGCTCATCAAGTAAGATGACTTTTCCAAATCCCGTTCTGCAGCCATTCTACAAAAGAAGACTTTATTATTATTGTTTTAATATACAATTTTTAAATTTTATACCTTCGGCCGAATTCCATATTAGGCAATGCATGCGGCGTCTGTTGCATTTGCGTGAAGGTAATAAGCGCCTCGTCAAAGACTCGTATCAACTTGCCTGAGTTGAACTGAAATATTCTAACTTTACGATCTGTTGAAATGGCTGCAAATCGTTTGCCATCTTGCGTTGCTGATAATGCAGTTACAAGTGTCTTGTTTTTAGCGAACTCAAAAAGACCTAGAAAACAATTTGCATTTAATCAGTTTAATATAGTAAATTAACTTGTCGTATTTTCATACTTGTGTCCAATTTAGAATCAAAATTAACTAATCGCTGAGGGAACTTGTAATCATACTTAGCACTTTGCCAATACTCCAAAATGCCATTTCTATCAACGGAAATAACCGTTTCCATTGCAACATTAAAGCACATGATAATCACTGGCGCCGAATGTAATTTATCTAAGGTATGGAGAACGTTGCCTCCGTTCTGACCATCGTAAATGTATATTTTGTTTGAATCCGTGTCGGAGCTAAAATTGTATGGATTTTAAAGAGACATAACATGATTTCATTTGTCAGTCCAATTTTATACTTACATTGCTAAACTTTGTACCGCATCAGCAGGTGCATGGATCCACTCACTACAAAGCGGCATATAACCAAGCTGTATAATATTAATCATATCAAAATTAACGACGTCAAAAACCTTTGCTGTTCGATCTGCAGACGCAGAACAAAGCAATGAACCACTTGAATTTGTAGTCAGTGAGTTTATAGCCGCTAAATTATTCATGATATTAGTAATCATAATAGATTTTTGTTATGATTAACTCACTCAAATGACTACGAAAGTGTTTGACAAACTCTATCCCCTCTTCCATCTTTTTCCAGAACTTTATATGCCCATCTACACTGCCGGTTATAATGAAATCGGTTTTGGTGCATACAAGATGAGTAATGACGTCACGATGCATGTAGCTACGCTCATAGCTCTCAGCGTTCGGAAGATTTTCTAGATAGACGCGTTCATAAGGCAATACTAAAACAATACAAACAAATATTTACAAGTTTAAACTAAACTAAAGCGATTAATAGCAATAATACCTTTCTTCTTTTTGGGTTGCGCTGAGGCAATTTGCTCGGACGGCATGGGGCCTATCCACCCGCCGCCATCGTCGTCGTCACCATCTTGCTCCACTTCAGGGGTCTCCTCAGGAGCACTGCGTTTCAAATCCTTTTTAATTTCTTCGTCACTCATGTTTCCAAATACAATATGCGAGTTGTCGGTAAATTCCTATGCTCGGCACGCATGTAAACAAAACAACGTGCTGCTTCTTACTTTGCCATTCTCACAGTAAGACGATTTCTGTGAATGACACAGTGGACTAAAATCTAGCATTTGACTTTAACTTTTCTGATATATTTCTTTATTTTCAACCATTGACACTTGCTGGAATTGTCAAATATTTTATGTTACCAGCTTATAACGGAGATTTTACGATTAACATATAAGTAAAACGTTCGTTCTATTCAAAAGTTTAGCAATTGACTTGTTATTTTTTTTATAGTTTCGAACTACTGTGCATTTTTATCGATTTTTGCACATTCAACATACCGCGTATCTATGCACATTTTGCAAAAACAAACCATTTTAAAATCAAGATCTCTTCAATTTAAAACGTTTGAATAGTTAAGAACCTTTTGGATAGTCATAAATATAATATAACGTAGTGAAATATTAAGTTTGCGACAGTATTTGCGTTATTTGAACGCAATGGCAAACGACAGCAAAAAAGGCGGTGAAAGTAGTCTTGTGGGTTGCAGCGAGGGCGACGGTGTCGGCAGTGGCATCATAATAAGAGCTACAGTCGAACAGAGTCGCATTAGAATCAATAAATGGCGCGTACGGGAAGGATTCCCGATTTCGGCCTCTCAAATAATTTTGCTGTACCAGGTTGTGGATGCGGAGGGTCAGGCAGCTGAAGATAAAACAGTGCATAAGTTAAAAGCAAATGGCGTAGGAGTAGTTAAAAAGCGCCTATGCAAGGATGGCGACATTGTTGAGAAGGGGTGAGTGTGGGTGGTTAGAAATGCAATTATGTGCAGTACTCATGTTGGTGATATTTTTTTTTTTTGCATGCAGTGCCGCGCTTTTGGAGCTTTCAGAATGCATACACACAACTGTTATAAAGGATATGTGCGCTGACTGCGGAGCAGATTTACGACGGAATGAAAATGTGAGAAACTGCCAATTGGAATTTTGAAAAGCTTTTTGACTTCATAGTTTTTTTTTTATTCTTTTTATTGTAGGGCAAAACATCAGAAGCTTCGGTACCAATGGTACACTCTGTTCCTGATCTCAAAGTAACACAAAAGCTTGCACAAAAATTAGGGCACGATGATACTCGCCGTCTCTTGCAAGATCGCAAATTGGTATTACTCGTTGACTTGGATCAAACCGTTATACATACCACAAACGACAACGTGCCGAATAATATCAAAGGCATCTACCATTTCCAGTTATATGGTGTACATTCGCCATGGTATCATACGCGCATGCGTCCAGGGACTGCAGAGTTCTTGGAGCGTATGTCAAATCTTTACGAGCTGCACATTTGCACATTCGGTGCTCGTAATTATGCGCACATGATTGCCCAATTGCTTGACCCTAAAGGCAAATTCTTTTCGCATCGCATACTCTCGCGTGATGAATGCTTCAACGCTACCAGTAAAACTGACAATTTGAAGTATGTATATATGTTGAAAATCGAATAGAATGTTTGCTATATAAGGTATTAATCGCTTACAGAGCGTTATTTCCCAACGGTGACTCCATGGTTTGCATCATCGATGATCGGGAAGATGTTTGGAACATGGCTTCCAACTTAATACAGGTGAAACCATATCACTTCTTTCAACATACGGGAGATATTAATGCTCCCCCTGGGCTATCAAAAACCGAGCTGGATGGCGAGGGAGTGGATTTCAAAGGTAAGTTTTGTTTATACTTTTTTCACGCCATCATTACAATTGTTATATACCATTAAAGATATAGACAGCATTAGCTCAGAAAAAGACAAGCCGCCAGAGGTAGCTCAATCGAAAGAAGAACCGCCTCCTAATAACGATACTGATGATGTCAATATATCTGAAAAAACCCCGGATTCTGATCAGGCGGAAGATGTGACTTCAAGTAAAGATGACAACGATGAAACAGTCACTGAAGTTGCAGACAGAATTGACATTGATAGCACAAACCAAGATGAAAAAAAATCTAATGATAAGAAATTTATCGAAGATGATTCTAATGAAGCGGCATCAACGTCAACTGACAGCGGTACGGTTTCAAGTACAACAGACAAAGTTAATCCGGAAAGGATAGATTCAACTGAAAAAAGTGATAACGCTGTGCTTGATACAGACAGTATACCAAGCACATCACGAAATGTCATACCGAAGATAAAACTTTCTAACGACCCACAGAAGCTTATTGAAATAGAAGACCCTGATGATTATCTATTATACTTGGAGATGATACTGAAGAATATACATGCGCGCTTTTATTCAATATACGATGAAACTATGGAAATACCTGATTTAAAAATCGTGGTGCCGAAAATACGATCGGAAGTTTTACGCGGGAAAAATCTTGTTTTTTCCGGCTTGGTGCCGACAAACATGAAATTAGAACAATCGCGTGCATACTTCATAGCCAAAAGTCTTGGAGCAAATGTAAATCAAAATATTGACGAAAGTAAGCATTTATAAAGAAAAAGTAAATATAAATCTCTTATCTATTCACTGTTTCTTTCCTTTCAGGTACTACTCATTTAGTTGCCGTCAATGCAGGAACATTTAAAGTAATAACTGCGAAGAAGAACCCAAACATTAAAATTGTAAACGCTAATTGGTTGTGGTCGTGTGCGGAGCGTTGGGAACATGTTGAAGAAAAATTATTTCCATTAGATCGAAAAATGAAAGGAAAACATAGACAACCGCCCGCTCATTGTCACAGTCCGGAGCATGTTGTCAACTACAGCGAAAAATCCGAAATATCCGCTTCGAGCAGTGCACAACTTCAAGAGAGCGAGTTGGCAAACTTTAAAGACAGTCTCAACCCGCTATTATCTCTATCAAATGCAGACATCGCTGAGATGAATAAAGATTTCGATCAGTTCTTTGAATCTGATTCATCGAGCGAAGATGAGCATGTGAATATTGGTAACTATAGATTTCTGAATGCATAACGTTACATAACACAATCATACAAAACCTATCTTTTTAGAAAATCCGCCTGTTGATAAAAAGTTACTTAAACGAAAACGCGAGGAACAAAATTCTGAACGCGTTCATGATTTCTTCACACGTACCGAAGATGTAATGTTGAGTCCGCCTGCAGATCCAAACTGTGACTCCGAAAAAAGCTCCTCCAATGAAGATGAGGGAAACGAAGAGGATGACGATGAAATGCCCAGTGCAAAGTTTAGGCGTGGTAAAGCAATTTTTTTTATCCAAATAATATAATATATTTTAGAAATTGTTAAAACTTTACTTAAAGGTGAAGAATTACCGTCGGATTTGGAGATCGGTTCTGATACAAATAGCGATAACAATCCAGACACCGATGATGACGGCGAATGGAATATGATGGGTGCTGCCTTGGAACGGGAATTTCTTGGTTTGGAGGATTAGTCACTTCAATCGGAACGCTTTACCAACTAATCGTTTGGATAGTAATTGTTTTAAAAATGATCATTTCTACCATGTCGGTAAACATTTGCATGTGTATGTATATGTACAAAAATTCATATATATATATATACATTTAAGTTATATTAATGTTGTGTGTTGTAGAGTTCTCTGTTCTCTGCTTTTAAAATTAAATTCCGGAAAAGTTAGCGGAAAATCTTGCCTGCTATTTATATTTAGATCAGTACTAGTTAGTCAATATAATTTAAACAAAATCACAACAACTATACAAAATAATTCTCTTCTAGCTTAGCGATCTCTGAATTTGCGGATCGCGAACGTTGCTGTTTAAAATGGCTAACACGTTTTTTCGGGGCGTTCGAATCAATGTATTGACATTTTGGTAGAGGATCAGGTTCACTGGTCTGTCTTTCAGTTACTTCCTTCATTACCTACAACAAATACTCGGATAAATAATACAGAAAATACACTATATTTTTTTTTTTTTTACCTCATCATAGACGCTCATTTGATCCAGCGAATAATTAAGTCTGCTCTGCTTCTTTTTTTGTGTTACGAATTTTTTTCTGGATTCTACAGAATTAATATGAGTTTCACAGTCGACTGCGGATTTGTTGCGTAATATGGATTTCTTTTGTATATCTGATTCTAGCTCCATTGAGCCATTTTCCAAAGCACCGGGGGTTGAAAACTAGAATTAGTTACATAAGTTAAAAGAAAATAAATGTTCTCGGAAAATAGCATCTTACAGCTGTCCGCAAATCTGCAAAAGCCTGGCCCCGTTTAGTTTGTGACAATAATGGCGACTTCACTTGGTCTTCTTTATTATAACCATTAACAAAAACTGATTCATGCTGATTTTCCTCATCTTTGTTTTCTAGGTACTGGGCATAAAAGTCTCTTGGTGTACATGGAATTTCCCCACCATCTGCATATTCACACCTCTCAGCATTGGAATGTTTAAACTGTATATACAACGTCTTAGTACGATTGTTTGACGCGTCGAGAATTTTGTTGACTAAATCAACATCATGGACACTTTGATTTTCCGTAACATATTCAAAATTCTGTGCCACTTTGTCGAGTATTGTTCGTTTTCGTAGTGCTGCAAGATTCACAGCTGATTCTTCTGCTGGTAGCTCATCTTTTGATATATTAGTATCATCCAGCACAATGATATCACGACCTGAAGAGGCAGGCTGCATAGGCTCGTGGTGCTTTACCATTTCAGCAACAGTTTCATTTTTTCTGAATTCCAGAATCTCTTCTGAAGGCGCAAATGATATTCGACAATTTTTTTTTTTTCCATCGTTGATTGCTGTTATCTCTTCATCACTCTTCTCGATATTATCTCCATTCTCAATGCCAATTTCTTCATCAATGCCATTGTTTAAGTCAATTTGATCCTGTAATGTTTCAAGATCTTCTGTCAACGAAACCGTTATATCCATTAGACGTAATTTTTCTTGATTATAATTAGACTTGTTTCTATCTAGCATTCTAGATTTTTCTTGCATAATTTGTATCTGAAATTCATAAAAACCAATTCGATCTTCTAATGGCAAATATTTTGCCTCTTCTCGTACAGTATTAATCTCTTCTAAAGATTCAAGGCTTTCCTTTGGTTCAATATTTTGCAAACATTGTTTCTTTTCAAAGCATTTTGGAGTGCAGTTTTTATTAAGAACGTTTTCACTACCTCCAAACTCTTTCTGGACAAGTGATTTACGATCCTTATTATCCGGCACAAGTAAACTGCCTGTCATCATTCTGTGGACCATATCATTTGCATTGGAATCCGTTTCAACATTTTCTAACTCATGTTTTTCGTCTTCCATTCTTTCCATTTCTTCAAGCATTTGCATAATATCATCACATTTTGTCTTATTTATCTTTTGCGATTTATTTTGACTCGCATCAGGTTGTAAATCTGTTTTATCGCCACTTAGTAACTTAGTTAGTTCTTCATAACTGAGTTCGCCCACTTTTAACTGTCCAAAATCTTCACCTAATTCCTCTAAAAGTGCCGCCTCATCCATTTCACTTGTATCCTTTTCTTTCTTTTCACGTTTTTTCTTTTTCTGATCCTTATGTTTCTTAATCATTAACTTGTGTCTTTCCAGCCAGTTGTTGTGTTCTTCCTCGCTAACAAATTCCAAAATATCTTGTTGATCAGCAGCGGGCAACACGCCATCAGCATACGGTTTTTCCAACTTGTTTCTAATTAGATTCAATAAATAGTTTAAGTAGTTTAAAATACGTTTTCGCATTACTTACTGCCACAATACGGCCTCTTTCTCAAGTTTGGTCAGATGCGTCTGAGCCATATTTAAACGTAGTTGACATATCTCTTGGGCCTTGTGTGCTGAACATTTGGAAAAGTATCCTTGAAAGTGTCCAACTAACACCTCATTAGTGTGTATCAATTCTCCTGGGACAAAAGCTTTACCTCCAATAGGCACCATAACCTCGACGGACAAATGCTTGGCAAACCTTTCGAGATTTTCAATAGCAGTTTCATTTTCCTTTTTGTATGCATTCCAACGTTCTGTTTCACTAGAGTTCTCTGCAAGTGCCTATTGAATATTAAATATACAATATACTGCTATTAATTTGCGCTTGGTTTATTTACCTCGCGAAGGGCATCCTCGCGCTTTTCCATTTCTTCTTCTTCTTTCTAAGTGGCGCATTCGTGAAATTCAAGGTAAGAAGAAGACTAGCGCAGTTGTGAAAGGCGCATGTTTCATTGCAATCCACAGAGACATGGCACATTTCAATATTTGATGAAGTCGGTGTAAAACCCCAGCGTGTAAGCACTGCAACAAGTGCTGCAAAATGCTTTTCAAAACTACTCAAGCCACTCGGTTTAAATTGGAAATATTTTTGATACTTGAATTTATTGCAACGAATTAATCTCGGATTTAATAAAAACTTTTACATTTCTTGTTCACGAAATTCTTTTTTTTTTATTTATTTTAAATTCAATATTAAAATAGACATTGACTACATATAGCAAGTAGTGAAATATTTCCTACAATAATTCCGTATGTGTTATTACTTTACAGACCGTTCGTAACGTTCAAATTACACAGCGTTCGCTTTAACTTAATCATGTACATACATATGTAGTATAATATATAAAACAACATTTACACTTAAGCTATGTCAAATGGGAGTACATCTAGCGACCGACAAATGACCACGCTTTGGCCACATCATTATTGATGTGTGTTTGATAATTTTCCAAATCAACATTATCAAGAGGGACACTTATTGTTAATATATGTATAGATTGATTTTCTAAAGCTTTTTTAATTGTCACGCCACTCAATACAAATTATTCAAATCATGCTATTTATTTCCGTGGACCACTGGTAGTTTTGGTGTTGGCGGCACTATCAAGCGTGGGAAAGCTGCTTTTCAATTGATGTATTTTTTTATGGTCTTTTATATCTCCTAATTTAAGAACTTGTTTGCAACTTTCACACACCTCCAAGCGAGGCAATGACTTACGTCCACCATTTGAGAGCGAGTTGAGGTGTTGCTTGTAAGTTAAATAAAGTTCCTGTTGCTTGCTGATGTCCGGCAGTAACACTAAAAGCTCTGGAAACACTTCTCCAAATTTTTCCTTTAAAGCCGCTTGGCAATGTGCATAATATGCTTGCGTTTTGTAAACACCTTCACGGAACTTTTGCGATAAAAGGCGAAACTCCTCAAGGGCCTCCGGCGTTTTAAGAACTTCTTTGAATAAGTTCACAAGTTTCTATACAATAAAATGTTGTTAGTGATACATATGAAAGGTTGTGATTAGATTTATATTTACCTGATTTCTATCTTCAGAGTCTGGCAGCTGTGAGTATTGGTAAGCACTCGGCACAATGTTGTAACTCTCACCTAGAGAACTCGTGAAAGTCAAGTCATTGGGAAGCTTTACTACCGAGTTTACTGTAACGTTAGACAAAAAACCGGGTGGTGGATTAATTACAGCGCCGCTGAAACCCGGTGGCACGCGCATCTGTAGCGGGCTATTGCTATTTTCGTTAAGTGCCGTTGACGAAGGCGATTTATTTATTGGCAGTTTTTGTTCGATGTTATTGTTCTTTTCCTTTTGTTTGGTTCCATTCGTTTTACTTGTTTGATTTACAGTAGTAGCGGGCGTATTTTCTTGATTATTCTTTTTCTCCTTTGACTTTTTATCTTTCTTTGTTTTTTGATCTTGATTGTGGCTGACGGTGCCATTTCTATTATTATTTGTTTTGTTATTGGTCTTTGTGGTGGGTAAAATAGGCGTGGGTGCAACTTTGGATTTGCGATTTTCAAGTTCCCGTTGTTTCTTTTCACTGTTAGACTTTACCCAAGAAGAACTAGCAGCACTAGCAACTTGCGGTTTTCCTAAAGAAGGGAAATCAGCTGTAGTCAACTTCGGTGCGTTTTTCTTTTCGGCATCTCGACGTGCTTTAGCTTCCATTTCCTCTTTTTGTACCATTTGAAATTTTTGGAAAGTGGTAGGATTTGCAACCGAAACGTAGTCTTCAACCAATGTGCGATGTTTTGAGGCAACATTTGCCAGCGAAACGCCAGAATTACTAGATCCCATATCTTCTTCTAAGTTACGGGCATTCTTTCTGCCTTTTCCCAATGGCAATGCAGGAAAGTCTGCAGTAGTATGTTTTTTATTCACACCAGCGGATTGACTACCTGATGGTCGATTAGAAACATGAATAACCATGCCATTCGCAGCACCTGTCGTAGTGTTCGTACGAGGAACAGCACCAGACTTCACGTTTTTTACAATTGCAGCTACTGGAGGTGCAGAAGATCGCTGTGAATTAGTGCCGTTAACACCAATACCGCTGCCACCACCTCTAAGTGCTGGGAAATTTTCTTTTGTGCGAGCAAGACCAGCGGTGACACTATGGTTACGTATTGAAGGGGGTGGCGGTCGTACAAGTGACAGATTTGGCCCTACGGCTACACCTCCTAAGGAAGGAAACTCCTCTTCGTTACCTGCATCAATTATTACTGGATGGCGTTGTGAACTCGATGATGGAAACTCTTCTATGTACTCATGATGAGTTTCGTTGTTACTGACGTAAAAAAAATACAAATTATTTTAAAGCTAAATTGAGAATCTCAAACTAAACTCACCGCGAACGTAAATTGGCAATGCCCTGTTCCTGTTGTCCGCCGCGCCTTCCTAAAGTAATCTCTAATTGCAAAGTACGCGTTTGCTTGGCCTGCTGCTTGTTCAAAGTTTTACTGTGTACACTTGAGATGTGAGCCTTGTAATCGATCTCTGTGCGGAAAGCACCGACAAATTGCTCTGTAGCGCAGTTTCCCTCTTCACAAAGGAAATGATCGCGACGAAAGTGGTCAGCTAAAGCTGCATAATCTTTGTAAAATTCATTACAGCCATCAGCGTCACAGAAATGACAAAAGTAATGCTCACGCCGTAAATGGCGGAAAAGCTCGTCTCGATCAAGATATCTTTTGTTACAGTATTCACAAAGCGGATGGCCACGATGTGAACGATTATCTCGATCGCCTTTTGTAAGATGCATGCTCAGTTCGGACTGTGTATAACAACGTCGTTCGAACGTAAATATCTTCAAGTGATCCGTGCATATATTGCAGTAGTGTAGATCGTGGATCTTGCGGACATGATTGCGTAATCCCTCGAATGTGCGATAAGGTGGCGTATTACACCTGTTCAATCATAATTACTTTTTATGGGAATCAGCTACAATACAAGACTTACTTTGGACAAGGATGATCGAGAAGCTCAAAAAACTTTTGTTGAACGGCAGCATTACAAAAGCCGATGCAATACTTCTTACTATAAAATTGAGAACGGTTTTTGGCTTCTAGTTCTCGATAAGGCAGTATTTCATCAGTAAACAATACCTACAATATCGATTAATGAGAAAATTCATGAGTAACTTATTTCTTCGAATTTATCATTGGGGAGTTCCCCAAATTTTACCTTTGACAAAATGTGCCGACAGATAGGACATTCATTCTGTTGACACAATACACGCATCCGCGTAGAGCACTCATAGCATACGGGATGATCGCAGTCGCCAACCGAATAAAAATCAACATTTTTGAAGCAAACTACGCATGCGTTATCATCATACTGTCTGATATTTCCCCCACTCGTGGCAGATATGCTGACATTTTCAGTTGTAGATTTCGCTTCGACACTCATGTTGTTGTTGTTCCTGCTTTTACTTGTTGGTCAACTGTAAATTAACGACAGCCAGAACCTTGAGATTTATCTTGAAAGTGCTGCGGTCAAACTGAAGAGCTTCGATTTACTTTTCAAAACTGTTTCGTTTTTTTATAAATGAAAAACAAAAACAAATAAAAAGGCACACATGTAATAATGAGTGTGTTTTAAGGATTTGCAAACTATTGTTAACGTAAACAATATCGCACTGACACAGATTTATTCGATTAAAGTTGTGACTCAATAATAATCTAACGCCACGACGAAACCGAGAATTACTACAATTTAATCCTTCGACGACTGTTTCGATTAAACAGTTCTTGAGACAATAAATCCCGAAAAATACCAATGGCCTACTGCAAATTTAGCGAGCGAAAAGAAAACACGTCGTATGGATGGATAGAAATGGTACGATAAAACTTACGATTTGACAGACAGGGATGGCAAATATACTTAGAGATGTAGTCCGACTGTCATATGAAAAAAATAAAATAGACAAGAAGAAGAAATCAATACAACATGTTTCAATATTTAAATATTATCATTTTTTCTTTTATCAGATAAATTCTTTTTGAAAATATTCTTAGCACATGAGTACGTATTCTCTAATACAGAAGGATTCACACATCTTAGTTTA